>OX123191.2:14660230-14809358 GCA_944739405.2 Euclidia mi | reverse complement strand
GTTCCCTCAGGACGCGGTGAAACCGCGGGAAATTTAATCTAAAATAGAATGTGCCATATATTATGTGACCGCACTTACATCTTTTCAGATTTCACTTCGGTCAAAAGGAACAATATATATGTAAATACGCTTGATGACTAGCCAAACGTCAGGCCTTATTAGACAAGTTAAAGTTGGATTAATATCCTTTGGTACGTATTAATGAAAGGAAGTAAGAAAGCAGCGATAGCCGAGTGGAGAGACCGATGGACTGCTACGCAGAGGGTCTCGGGTTCGAATCCACGGCACGCACCAATGCCTTTTCGAAGTTAAGTGCGTATTAAATTGGTAATTGTAGCTTGCTTATCGGTGAAGGAAAACATCGTGAGGAAACCTGCATGTCTGATAGTTCTCCATAATGTTCTTGAAAGACATGTGAAGTCTGCCAACCCGCACTTGGCCAGCGTGGTAGACTATGGCCTTACCCTTTTCATAGTGAGAAGAGGCCCGTACCCAGCAGTGGGACTGTCAAATTTTCTCAAACTATGAACTACTTAAGCTGATTTATTGCAGCTTTCTAATGACATTAACCCAAAAAAACCCTTAAAAATTACTGAGATGTCCACTTTTAACCATTGACTTGGACGCATAAACTGTTATCGCTGTACTGGCAACGTATAAACCTTATAATATATATTTATTTTTTTATTTATAGTCTCACGCCTGTATACCCGAAGGGGCAGGCAGAGGTGTAAATATTACACCCACATTTCGCACTGAATCTTTAGTTCCGACGTAATAGAGGGGTGAGCCTATTGCCATTACCGGGCACATCACCAGACTCCGGGCTGCTATTGAGCATTCGGAAAAACCCAGTAACACTTTGCCCGACCCGGAAATCGAACCCGGGTCCTCCGATCAGCAGTCGCATATGCTATCTACTGGACCACTGAGGCAGTATAATAATTAATATGACTTTATAAGACTTCTTTTATTAATCAAGTGGTCCTTAGCCACCCAATTGAAAGTCGTCGATTCAACCGGGAAAGCGCTATGCGCGGGACAATGATGATGAGTAAGTGAATGAGATGTTAACTTATCACAATTAATATTAACTGAATCTTCTTAATTGGCTGCATCCAAATACGATCGCCCGTAATAGGAAGGCCTCGAATAAAATTAACAAAGATATTCATTTACAACTATAAATACGTAATTTTCCTGAAAATCTCACAGCAACTACTCGACACGTACCTGAATGACAAAAATAGTGCATTTTAAAACGTATCTATCCTATCAGACAGTAACAATTCCTGTTTGTTTTACAATCAATCTTTCGCAACATTATCATTTGCAGCTGACGTAGGGTGCTTGTACACGGTGCATGTAGCTTGAGCATGTTGAGGCACATGCGCGGGTTATATGCACCGTAAACAAATCGTTTAAAAAAATGTGCGGGTCTAGCGACTCGAGCATGTACCAAAGCGAGCCACCCGCGCAACTAATTCGCGTGCTCTGCGGCGCGCGGGTCACTCGCGCATGTTTTCGTTCGTCTTCCAGCTAATTTAATAATTCTGGTAAAATTACATTTTTAACACATGATTTTTAAAGAATTTTCGTTCGTTGAGACATTTTGACGCGATTCAAGTCATAAAGCTACCGCGCGAATAGCATTCGAACAAATAACTTGTACATACAGCTTGCGCAAGTAGCCCGTGTCTTTACTTGCTCCAGTTATGTGCACCATGTACAAAGTACAAACAAGTAACTTGAACGAGTAACTTGAACAAGAAGCTTGCGCATATTACTCACGCGTGTAACCCGCACCTTCACTTGCTCCAGCTAAGCTACATGCACCGTGTACAAGCACCCTTACTGTGCTTGTGAACAAATTGCTCAATAAATTGTTTACGCGACACGCAAGCGCAGTCGACACAAATATTTATATTATATTGTTTATAAAAAATAAACGTAACGTAAAATAGATTTATTTTTTGTGCATCTACATTTTTTATTTTGTTTTTTTCAATATTGTATATAGAATTTTGGTGTTTACTGCACTGTTCTGCATAGTAGTCACTAGGACTGACAGAAAAATGTAATAAATGACTGACTGTATTCAGACAGAAGTGACCGAACTTCACAGTATATGTAGTTTTCATAGTCAATACAAAATATCAGAATATCAAATAAGACTGATACAAAGACGACATATTCCATTCTCATGACTGAAGTACTAAATAGTAGAGGAGACATGGAACATCGACCTTCACCGATCTGATAACCAGATGAGATGTATTTTTTATGTAATGTAATTTATAAACAAATATGCCTATAATAACTTGCCTCTCAAAAAAGTGCTTAATTTTCTTTATTCACGTCCTTCATCTTCATTCACGTCCATTACTCTGACAGCTGTTGCACCGGGCGGGCACGTGCTAAACTATTGGCTCACAAATTCATAATCGTGTTTCATCCTCCATATTTTATTGTATTTCGTGCCAAATTGTTATAAATTCGAGCAATACAGCGTGTACAAGTAAAGTGGTGCTTTTATTTTGAATCCCTTGCCGCCATTGCGCCCACGATGGAGAAAACCTACGAAGACTGCTCCGAGAGCCCTCCTGACGCTTCCATATGTATCAGTTCAATAGATAAAAATAAATTATTTTTATTTTATGTCTTTAATAATAATAAATTAATAAATAATTATATTATTCCACAATTATATTTTAAATGTTTAAGCTTTTATTAACATATTTGATCTTGCATTAATTATAGTCATAAGGTATAGGTATACCAATATTATTGATTAATTGTCTTCTCCGCGATGTACCTATACCACGTAAGTAACTTTGTTTCTTATGTGTTATATATGCCAGGGGACAACTTGAAGTAGTGACCACAAAGTTCACATTCATAATACATCGAACATTATTATCTGTAACTTAAAACTGATTCTTATAAATAGTACGATTTTACTTACAATAAATTTGTGTGCATGCTCTTACGTTAAAATATTTTAAATCACTGACAATGTTCTCACATTATTTATCTTACTAATCTGGGGCAATATACTTACTAGTCTCGTTATATAATCTCAACGTTTTCTTATTATTTTCCAAGTTGTGACTTTTACCCATCATATTAAGAGCAATAAATTATAGGTATTTATTATTTTCTCTAAAGATTTTATGCAATACAATAAATTACTTCTCAGGTTGTCCGTGTGGTGATGGATTAAGAATACGGAATGTCACCACCCCATATCATCCCATGGGTGTCGTAAAAGCCGACAGAGAGAGCATAATATGCAGAGAAAAGCACTGTAAGAGAAGGAAAACTTGATACAAACCCTATACCAACCCGTTTGGCCAGCGTGGTATAGTAGGCCAATTCCTCCTTTCAAAGGTGAGGCCTAGTCCAGCCGTGGACTGTTAAAGGCTGATGATGATGACCTATCAGGTCTTTGAATTGTGTGGCGACAAGATAGCGCAACAGAATACGTTGACTGTGTGCAAGCCAACCGTGAAGAGCCCCCAACTGCTTTATTATCTCCTAGTACATTTTGACTGGTAAACAACACACGACACCATTGCGTTGTTGTACTATTATGTAAAAGGCCTGCCCACCGCAGAAGAGTGTTCAATAAAACGTGTCCACAGTTCCACACCCCTATTCATAACTGGCGCAACGGAATACGCTGACTGTGTGCAAGCCAACCGTGAAGAGCCGCTAACTGTTTTATTATCTCCTAGTACTTTGACTGGTAAACAGCTTTATTTCGGACACTGTAGACTTGTACAGTATCACACTCGTCACAAAAGAAGGACACCTCGGCTCTTATAATCTCCTAGTACTTAAAATGGCTGAGACGGGCAGTAAATCACAACTTGAGTCCAATAAAATGACAGAGACGGGAAGTAAATCGCAACCCGAATCCAATTTATTATGCGAACAAAGCGAACCTCTTCTCACACCACCGAATTTTGTATCTCAACGTAACAAACGGCCCAAAAAACACGGTCACGACTCTGTATCTTCAGCCTTGGCCAGGGATCACGACTACGAATCTGTATTTTCAGCCTTGGGAGGAAATGAAGTCGCTAATAGCAACTCATATGAAAAAACATGAAGAAGAACTTAAGAAATTCACCCTACTCTAATGGAAATAAAAAACACTAACAACAATATTGAGAACTCAATGGCTTTTCTAGCAGCTCAGAATGAAGAACTAAAAAAGAAAATAGAGCTCCTTGAAGCCCAATCTATAAAAGATAAGGACTACATAACTATATTAGAGGATAAATTAGAGGACTTACAACGCGGTAATCGGAAGGCTAATATAGAGATCAAAAACGTACCAAAAATGCCTAAAGAATCGAAAGAAGATCTTATAAAAATGACAATAAGTTTATCCCAAGCTATCAACTGCAAAATCGAAAAGGACCACATAAAGGATATATATAGAGCGCACAGCAAGCGCGGTGAATCTAGATCTAGCCCCGTTGTAGTCGAACTGTCATCAACTATGGTAAAAACTGACTTCCTGAACCTGAGTAAATCTTTCAACAGATCACATAAATACAAATTAACAGCCAAGCACCTCGGTATGAATAAAGAAGAAAGTACACCGATCTATATCTCTGAACACTTAACTCCTAAAGCAGTTCGTTTGTATTTCTTAGCGCGGGACCTAGCCAAATCCCAAGGATATAAGTTCTGCTGGACAGCATTCGGCAGGGTTTACCTCAAGAAAGAAGAAAGCTCGACAACCATCGTCATAAAAAGTGAATCGCAAGTGACTAGCTTGTCTCAGAATAAATGACTAGACTTAGAATTTCGCTATTCGGTACTTAATTTGATATTATTACTTTATTTTTTATTTAAAATGCATGCTTATCAAATCAATTTAAAATTCATGACCTCTTTATATTTTTGTGACTATGTAGCGCGCAAACACACATACAACACAGACACAACTAGCTACACTCTCCATATTTTTTCTGCACAAACGAATTCTTTACATGTCCATACACACTTAACTCGTTTACAGACATACACTCTTTTACATGTAACCATTCACTGTAATTCATATATATCATTACCATCCAGACACATATACAAACTCACTCACATCAGTAGTCTGCAGCAATCATATCTCAAACTTCTTCACTCCCAGACTGAAAGCAAACATTTCTTCTACAGAACGAACTCTTCTTCGTTAATGACGCCTTTGCCCTTTATTCTAACACTCAATGGATGATCCACTTCACAACATGAATGTGATTGATGATATCGAAATTGCTCGCGCTGTTGAATGTAACTGTGCTGAACTCGCATCACATAAGGTATTTAAAAATGATGACCTCACTATAATATCCCAAAATATACGTAGCATATATCGAAACTTTGATGACTTCTTGGTCACATTAACGGGTCTCCCTTTAAATCCAGATATATCAATACTTACTGAATGCAGACTTAGCTCCAATAAACCTATACCACAACTTGATAAATATAACTCGTACTCTACCACACGCCAGCTAAACCAAAACGACGGAGTAATTGTGTACATAAAAAAAACATTAAAACCTAAAGTAAAAGAAATTAAACTTACTAACGCTTCTTGTCTTCAACTGGAAATACTTGCTAACATCATACTTTGCGTATATCGCTCTCCATCTAACACAAACGCTACTGGGTTTATAGACTCTCTCTCATTACACCTAGATACTCTGATAACACAAAAAAATATTATAATATCGGGTGATATTAATTTATTCATTTATTAAATATGCAATACAAGCTTACAGTCGTAACCAAAGCGCTTGTATGCCTAGAAGTTTACAATACAATTATTATATTGTTAAATAAATAAAACCTTATAAAATAACAGAAAAATATAAACCAATGTGAACAATATCAAACCCTTAAATTAATAATTAACTAATAAGCAATAATACAAAAATCAAATACGTATATATATAAAAATCAAAACTTAATCATACACATATTTTATTTAAGAACTGTAGCATGTCTGCTCTAATGCTATTGGGCTTGCCACAAAATATGTCAGCATCCGGACTGTGTCGCAGGTAATTGTTTAGGAATGTAATCCCTCTAGCAGTAGGGCTGTTACGAGCATGAGGCGAACGCCACGCCGGTGGGCACGCGAAAAGTTGCCGTTGCCTACGACCAGCACCTCGTAAATAATTGTCAGGTACATACAAATGAATGCACTCTCGTACCGATGGATTATCAACCTTATTTATTAGTAACAGGTAATAATGCATTAAGTGGATTAATTCCCTTCTGAGAAACAAGGTATTGAGACCAACCATTCCTGACACAAATGCGGATGGATATAAGAACGGATAGTATCCATATTCACGTTTATACAAGTAACGGGCAAATTTATGCTGTATTTTCTCTATCAACAGGGTATATAGCTGTTCATTGGGGTTCCATATAATTGCGTTATACTCTAACTTACTACGCACGTAGGCATTGTAAAGCAGCTTCGCGATGTGTGTGTTATTAAAGTGATATGCTGTTCTCATTATAAATCCAAGTGATTTATTCGCTTCCTTACAAATCTGCTGAATATGTTCGCGAAATCTCAACTTGCTGTCCATAATTAACCCCAAGTCGCGTATATTTGTTACACGTTCTAGTTGTGTATCTGCTAATTTATAAATCGCTGTGATTGGAGAACGAGATTTGGAAAAAGTTATTATTTTACATTTAGCTACATTGAACGAAAGTTTATTTCTTATGCTCCAGTCCTCAACTGCATTAATATCTTGCTGGAGAGCCACGCAATCTGTAACGTTTGTGACAGAGCAAAAAAGCTTTAAATCGTCAGCAAACATCAGACATTCAGTATTACTAAGAACACTAGGAAGATCGTTAATCATAATTAAGAATAAAGTGGGTCCAAGTGTACTACCTTGACTTATGCCCGAACGTGTATAGTATTCTTGGGATATATTATGACCTAATTTAACATATTGTTTACGGTCTCTTAAATAATCCGCCATCAGATCTAGTAATGGTGTAGCAAAGCCTAGTGATGAGAGCTTCATAAGAAGGACATCGTTGTCCACAAGATCGAACGCTTTTCGAAAATCGAAATATGCTGCGTCTACTTGACAGCTTGCGGATATTTTAGTGGTCAAGTAATCTACAAAGCTAATATGGTTTGTTAAAGCCGAGCGGCCGGGGCGAAACCCATGCTGTGAATCGGTCAAGTATTTATTAATTTGGTCACATATACAGTTATTTATAATAGATTCGAAGATCTTACCAAATACTGACAACACTGCAATAGGCCTGTAGTTAGTCATATCGGCTGGTTGGCCGCCTTTAGGCACCGGAGTTACCCTTGAAAGTTTCCATTTATTAGGATAAATACCCTGTTCTAGCGAAAGGTTATAAATGTGTAAGAGGGGCTTTTCCAAAGCAGATAGACAATCTTTAACTATAAATGGCGGTATGTTATCCGGACCATACGAGGATATAGTTTTAAGACGGCGAACCGCTCGTTTCAGTTCTAGAATGTTAACGCACGGTATAGTGATTGCAGACGCAAAACCAGCATCTTTAGCATCACGTTTAGCTGCTTCACAATCGAGTACAGGAGCGTTTGGATGAAATACTGAACTAAAATATTGCGCGAATGCATCAGCAGCAGCCTGTCCTACAACAGAGGTATTATTATATATATATTCCTTAGTTTGCTGTCTGCTTTTACGTTTATCCTGTACAAATTTCCAAAAATTTGATGGGTGGCGTGTTATGTTAATTTCCACAGTGTCTATATATTTTTTATATGCGTCATTAATCAGTTTTTTTACCTTAGTTCTACAATATTTAAATATTTCCTTGTTGTAGACTGACCCATTAAGTTTAAACTTTTTTAAATTAAAATATTTAAATTTTATGTAGTATATTATTTCATTAGTATACCACGAGGGATATCTGTATTTATGATTAGCTGCTTTCTTTTTAAATGGAACATGGTTAGTAATAACACTATTTATCTTGTTGTAGAGCGTCTCTACGGCTTGGTTAGTATCCTTTTGCAGCAGCAACTCTGTCCAATCGATACTAGCAATATCAGAATATAAGCCGCAGAAGTCAGCTTTACGAAAATTCCACTCGGAAGGTGAAATGTGGCTGTCATGCGTATTTTGTAGTCTAACCCCTACGCTACTTCTAGGAATAGTTAGTACTATCTCCAGTGGAGGGTGATAAGCATCCATCGGTACTAGAGGCTCAGCTCCCGCCGTGACAAGGACATTATTGATTTTACCATTAGTCAACACTAGATCTAAGATACTCCCATATTTGTTACAAACAGAGTTACATTGCTTTAATCTACAATACTCTAAAAAATTATCATATTGGGTTTTAATATAATTACTACATGAGTTCAAATTAAAATCGCCAACTATTACAAACTGATGCTCAGGATAAGCAGTAATGGCGTCTTCCATACAGGTCAGAACATTCAAGTACTGATTATCATTATAGCTGGGTGGTAAATATACAATACACATGAGCAAGCGGACATTTCTCCACGTTATAGAAGCAAATAACAATTCTTTATCATCAGTTAGACTGTTTACTGTTGTAATTCTTTTTACGGTATAGCAATCCCTGACCGCTAGCAAAACACCACCCCAACCAACATCACCCGCACGATCCTTACGCAGTACTACATAATTAGAGGGAAATAATTCTGCGTCATTTACTGAACTATTAAGGAAAGTTTCTGTAAGAGTAATAAAATCACACGTATTTAAGGCAACATTACTATAGAAAGCATGAGTTTTTGTTCGAAGGCCTCTCACATTTTGGTAATATATCGACATTCTTTTTACAAGTAGTTTTTTCTTAGACCTTCGATTAGGCTTGCTAGATCTTTTAGAATAATTAAATCCGCTAGGCAAGAAAAAACTTTGATGAAGTGTTATCCGCGGTCAGCAGTTTCGGTGAGATAGATTGAAGCTGGTGACTGTGAATAGTAAACATAATATCGTGATATACATTTTTTATACCATTCTTATTCAGTTTTCCTGTTTTGTATGAGAACATGTTCATAGTTAAGTTGCTATTTGAGTCAATCAAACATGCATAGTCATTATTTTGTAAGTCTGTGTACAATAAATTATTAAATAATTCTACCTTATAATTATACATTGGAGCACCACATATGTACGTGGCTGCACATAAAATAATATTAGTATGAGTTATATGTTCTAATGATTTTCTTAATAATTCAACTAACTGTCTAAAATCGCAGGTATGTGCAAAATCAATACCTCCCAAAATGACAACACAAAAGTCGTTTTTATTGGAATCTATTAATTTACTTTCGATATTTTTAAGCATCCTTTCGACATTACAGTTAGGTGTGACATACCGACAATAGTCGAACTGACTACCAAACATATCCTCCACAACCCGTAGTGTACCACAGAAGCTGCTATTAGTCATTATACATAGTTTAGCTTTATGAGGATGGCGTGTTCGAACAGACACCCCGGTGCTGACATTAATCGTGTTCGTTGAGGCTATTCCTCCAGTAGAAGTGACGATATTTGGCTCGGTGTTTTCTCCGCTGCACGTGTGCTGCCGCTGTCTAGGTGTATCGCATTCTTGCATATTTGCCGTAGATTTATAGGGTATCCTGTTAGTACTGCAAACAGTGGATAATTTTGCTTTTTCGGTGATTACAGTGCAGTTATCAGTCTGCGTTTGCTGGCAGGACGTTCTTATGACACATTGTTTTGGTATATTTTTTTCTTTTTGTGGAGTATGAGAGACCCCTTTTTTGAGAGGACTATTGGTGGCATTTTTGTATAAGTTGTTCTTTGTTAATAACACTTCATTGGCCTGCTTAAGTTTCAGTATTTCTAGCGAAAGTGTTTCTATTTCCTTGTGAGCACTATTTAATTCCTTTTTCAAACTATCTACGTCCTTCTTCAGATCTTTAATTTGCTCACACTCATCTTCCGATATATCTGGCCAACTTCTTATAGTGTTATCTAGGCAGGTGGAAGTATCAATAATCGTCTCGGATTTAGATCGAGTGCGTTTACGCCTGAATGTAATGTTTTCAAAAAAGTCCATGGCTCACAAAATAGAGTGTCTCAAAATTATTCAGTTTAGTCAGACAATAGCTGTTTTTTATTTATTAATTTTGTACCAGGTGCGCACTCTAGTTGGTTATATCCTAACTAATTATGAAAGTATCTATTAATCAATTGTGATAAATAGTTGTTTTTCTGTTTCGTAATAGATGGCGCTAATTTGTTTATCCAATTTATTGATGAGTGTCTTGTTGTATGGAACACTCCTTATTACTATTGAAGTCCTCTTGAAGGCTATTATTTAGGCATGACAGGGATTGTATTAAGCGTTGACTGAGCGCTACTAAAGTGTGTCGCGCCTTTCGTCCGTTCAATGGATATCCCACTAGATGTCACTGATAACTTTCTCGCTTAGTCGCGATTCAGGATTATTTGAAATTTGCAGTGAAAAAACGATTTATTTTTAATAAAAATCACTTTATTGCAGAGATATAGCTGTTATATCCAAAACTAATTGTATTAAGGTGCTATTAAAGTTTTTCTGCCTTTATTGTCTAGTTTTACTCACTGTGGTTGTGGTAAAGTCCTTTGAAAACTTTGGTGTTAATAACTTGTAGTTCTCACTATTTCTTTGCACAAATTGTTCACAAACAATAACACACATAAATTAAAGTCTTAGGATCACACTTAATTGTTCACACTGAAGTTTTATGAAGTTTTTGAATTTTAATAACTAGATTGTTACGGAGTCGATATAACCGCGGGTGGTGGCGCCACCTATATCTTAATATAAATATAGCACCCAAAACATCCGAACCCTCCCACGAATACACTAATAGGGTTAATTATTTAAATACTTTGTCCGGATATGGTATTCTGGCTGGTCATACGCTAGCAACTAGAGAAAAAAATTGTCTAGACCACTTCATGTTAAAGTTGAATAAAAATAAATACTCAGCATTCATTGCAGTCTTGCACACGTCGATTACCGATCATTTCACCACTCTTCTCTCTCTCTCAAAATCTAAAATTAAAAGCACTGCAACCAAAACTAAATCTAAAACCGATTATAATAAGGCTCTGGAATATCATCGCCAGAAAGCCCTCTCAAACCTACTATTCTATGATAATCCCACCACTGTAACACAAAACCTGATAAACATAATTACCGAGTCCCTAAAAGCCAATACTACACATGTCATTATACCTAAGAGTCAACGCACACTGAAACCATGGATAACTCCTGGCATTCTAAGTTGCATTAGAAATAGAAATAAATTACAACAAAAACTACGTAAAGAGAGTTACAATGAGGTTTTAAGAATTACTTACACGCGGTATAGGAACTATTGCAACAACTTGATTAAAAAGCTCAAACGAAAATACGACAGGGAGCTAATAGCCAAATCAACAAAGAATAATAAACTATTGTGGAAAAACATAAAAGACATTACTTACTCTAGTAAACCACGTGATGGACATCAAGAATTAATTAGCCTCAGAAGTAGTCCTGTCGAATCCGCGAATTTCATAAATCGATACTTTGCGAACATAGGAAAACACCTTGCTTATAACATACAAACCAGCAGCCAACGTAACAAAAATAATCGGACCAACACCATAAAATCGCAGGTTAGTTTCTTTGGTCTCTTAGAAACGGATGCAGATGAAGTCGATAAAATTATCATAAACTTAAAATCAGGCTCAGCCTCTGGGTGGGACAATATTTCTATAATTTTTCTGAAACTTGCAAAGAATGAACTTGTTCCAATTATTACGCACCTAGCTAACCTTTGCTTTCGACAGGGAGTATTCCCAAGTCCTTTAAAAACAGCATTCATTACTCCTGTGTACAAGAGTGGAGATAGAGACGACATCAGTAATTATAGACCAATAAGTGTACTTTCAGGTATTATCAAAATACTGGAGAAACTGCTGAACACCAGGCTGACAAGTTACCTAGATAAGTACAATTTACTGTCTCCATCACAATATGGCTTTCGACGAGGCAGGTCAACGGAAGACGCAGTCATGACACTTAGCCGACTTGTAACTGAAAAGCTCGATACCGGGCAGAAATGTTTATCAGTATTTCTGGACCTCAAAAAAGCCTTCGATACCGTCTCTATTCCCATTCTTGTACACAAACTCGAAAAAATTGGAGTGAGAGACACTGCTCTTTCTTTATTCAAAAGTTACCTCACTGATAGGACACAGAGAGTGAGACTCAATGAAAATATTAGTGAGGACATCGCTGTGTCGTATGGCGTCCCACAGGGAAGTGTGCTGGGCCCGACTTAGTTCCTCATATATATTAATGACCTTTGTAATCTAAACATTAACAACGCCCACATACTTTCCTACGCCGATGACACAGCGATAGTCTTTGCGGCAAAATCTTGGGCTGTTGTAAGGGAAAGTGCAGAACTTGGTTTGTGCTCGGTTGCTGGATGGCTGAATGAGAATCTGCTCACCCTAAACACTACAAAAACGAATTTCATATGTTACAGTATTCGAAACCATCTGCAACCAAATGCAGACTATAATCTAAAAGTTCACTCCTGCAATCGAACCATACTACAAGATTGTTGCACCTGTCCTATGATAAATAAAATCCCACAAACAAAATACTTAGGAGTGACGGTTGATCAGCTGTTATCCTGGCATCCACATATTGACCAAGTTACCACCAGAATAAGGAAACTCATCTGGATTTTCAAAACCTTAAGACATGTTGTGCCTGGGGAGCAGCTGAATGCTCGTCACTCCTCTAGAAACATTATAATGGAAATTTATACAGCATTAGCGCAATCTATTCTATCCTACTGTATCCCTATCTGGGGCGGGACAGACAAAACAAAAATGATAGAGATAGAACGTGCACAACGCGCTCTGTTAAAGGTAATCTACTTTAAACAGAGGAGATTCCCAACTGACACCTTATATTCCCTCAGTAAAGTTCTTTCAGTGAGAAAACTCTACATACTTTTGACAGTATTAAAAAAACACAAGTCCATCACATATAACTCAAACATAATCGCAAGTAGAAGAGGATACACTGTTCCACGAACTCAAATAAAAACAGCATTTGCAAACAAACAATACCTCAGACGATCAGAATACCTGTATTATAAAATAAATCAGCATATAGAGATTCACTCAAAAACACAACGCGAGAGTAAGAAACTGACTACCAGTTTTCTTACACCTCTAAGCTATGAAGAAGCAGAGACACTATTACATCAAGCAATATAAACACGACACACACTCACACACATACACTCACGTTATACACGCACCCACACACGCACACACACACACAAGCGTGCTCTATTTCGTTATCTCATTTCATTATAAATCTATTTAAAATTATTAGTATTTAAAAATTAGTATCTAATATAAATTGCAGCATTATGATATTTTGATGCTTATTGAACAAATTGTTTATTGTACAATAGTTATGGAAGAGCGTAGTCACCTGTCACAGGCATTATCTGCTTACTAGGTGACTTCGATCACACACAGTAAATGTAAACTGTTAAATGAATAAATAAATTATTATTATAAAAAATTATTATTATAAAAGATTATAGAGAACTAATGGGATTTTAAAGTTGCTAAAAGGTTCCTAAGTGCTTTGTTTGTTTTATAAAGAACGTTGATTCTCACTTAAAAGTAAGTAACTAAAACTGAACAATTTATTTTACTCAAAAGATTACGCAACCGTTGATTGCTTACTGAAGCACAAATGTCTGTGCTTTGTTGGGCAATTGCACTCGAATGAACGTTGTTCAAGTGCAATTGCTTAACAAAGCATCTATATATTCTATATATTAAAAGAATTTGTGTTTTATAATACGAGTCGGCCAGCCCGTTCTACCCAACCGATTCGCATGATTTTTTTTTAAATGAAAGCTCTCGCTGCATAGATTTGTCATCAAGCATTAGAAATTACCTCACTTGCACATTCATCAAGTTATATGCAAAAACTGTTTTCGCCCATACATTTTTTACATTTTCGTATTTTTTACATTTTCGTAGCCGTAGTCAATGACTTTCCGCTTCTATATATCTGGTTCTCATTGAGGTAGGCGTTTCGTTATAGGCCTAAAACACGCGCTGAAAAGAGCTCTTTCATTTGATGGTATGCTCATTTAAATTGGGTAAGTTTGAAGGAAGATAGGTGTGGACATTGAACTTATTTTTCAATATTTTTCTATAAATTTCTTAAGATTCCATTGCTTTCTCTCTACATGGACGGTTCTTAATTCAAAAATATTTTTATGGCATCTAATAAGTTCCTTGCGGTAACTGCCAGGAAAAAAAGTTATGCCTCCTTAAGGTGACCTTGCCTTACTTTCATACGGGTATGAGTGTGGTGGTGTGTAAAATTATACCCGATGTTGGCCAAATTATCACTTTAGTGAATTATCGCTGATGTCAGGTAATATTCCCCGAATGTTACCAGTTAACCCTTAATGTTGGGTGAACTGATCTCTGATGTTGAGGAATTTTCCTTACATTTTATTTTAGGAAAATTTTTGTGTTTTTAAATTACGGACTTTCTTCGGGCATCTTATTTTTTTTTATGTGGAACATATTACAGCGGTTCATAGTACTATTGTCATATAATTATATTATTACAAGTGGTAGTTATAGTAGAAATTGTAGCTTTGGTAAGAATAGTAGTTTTGAGAGAAAAGGTAGGTACTTTTGACAGCACCGGCGGTTTTGGTAGAAATGGTAGTTTAAAAAATGGTAGATATTATAGTGTTAGTACGAATAGTAGTTTTAGTACAAATAGTAGTTTTGATAGGAATAGTATTTTCGGTAGGAATAGTAGTTTTGGTAGAAATTGTATTTTGGCATATATTGTAGTTTTGGTAGCAATGTTACTTACGATTACTACCAAAGCTACCATTCCTACCAAAAGTACAATTTTGACCAAAACTATAAACGTCATTTTTACATTTCTAAATTATGATGGATTAATCACACCCATACACAAAACAAAAAAAATCGTGCTTCTCACCGAAATATTTAGCTGGATAACAAATAAAAACTATTTTCTTACTTATAAAAAAATGTTATTTATCTATATTTTTAATTTTGATACTAAAATATTGACAGATAAAGAAAAAAGTGAAGTTATCGTTAGTTAGTTACTTAAGTTTCTGATTTAATAACGTATTTTTTGCGAGTAGTTGTGTTTTCAATTATAATGAAATTGAAAAATGCTCAGAGAAAGCTTGAACAAAGAATCTTGGTCAATGACAGCCCTGTTGGAGATTTGGTACCGGATGGTCCTCCTACTGCTAAAAAAAATACGTGTAGAAACGGGTTCAGATTTGATTAATTCTACCATCAACAATTTTCAATTGATTTCCATTCTTGGTGACGGTAATTGCTTATTCCGCGCAATTTCTTATTGTTTATATGGAAGTGAGAATAAACATTATGAAATTCGTTTGACCACTGTTGATAACATTGTCAATAAGTGGAATGTATATAGTAACTTCACCGAAGCATATGGCCAGACAAATGCAACAGATTACAAACGTGTGATGGGTGCCAATGGACAGTACGCAGGGAATGCTGAACTTCAGAGTGTAAGTGTGCTATATCCCGAGTGTCAATTCAGAGCTCACCTGGAAAACAGTAATACGATTACTGACTAATGGTACTGGCGAAATTGTTCATAACTTGCTATTTTCTGGGCACCTGGACGAAGGACATTACAGTGTCCTAATGGAAAGAATGGTAGGGCAGCACAGTCATATTGAAGAACTTTCTTTCGTCAATGTTCAGTTATACATATTATATATATATATCCCTATTGCGCGGCAAACCATTCAGTAAAGGTGGAAATTTCACGATACCTAAGGTGCAACGCAAAGCCAATGTTGTGAGAAAAGAAGTTTTGTGATATATTATAATTATTTTTGGTAAGAATATCATCTTTTTACTTATTAGATAAGGCTACAATGTACTCATCATACCTATATGTAAGAGCTTTTTTATAATATTAAAATATGCTGTGGAGCAGCACGGGTCCTCTAGTATGAATTGAAAGTAAATGAAGTCAATAATTTACTTGCTGTTAAATAATCGCTAATCTTATGAATAATAACAGCCTGTTAAATACTGCCCACTGCTCTTAATCATCAGAAAGATTATCCCAGAACGGTCGGTTGGTAGACTTCTGATATCTTTAGAGAACACTCTCAAACATGTAGGATACCTCACAATCCTTTCCTTCACTCAGCAAGCGATAATTAACAATTGAATATGCATACTTAGCATAAAAGAATCCGTGGTGATAAAGTTAGTCCTCTTCACTTCGAGTAAGTTGCTTCTCACTTACGTTCGAACCCTGATTAAAGTACAAGTATTAAAGTAGCATGTTTAATAAGTAGTAAAATAAATTGGTTAATGAACTGTTTGTACATCTGATCTGATTTGAGTATCAGAAGTAGTCCGACAAAATAAAATTAATGTCTAATTATTACATACAAAAACTACTAGCTGTAAATTCAAAGAGATGACAAAAGCTGTACCGGTTATTCTAAACATATCACGTTGTCAAAGATAACGTAAGGTAAAGACATAAATCCCCCCCGTGGGATCTCCACCTTGTCGTGGTGGGGGGGCTTAGTAACCGTGGATTGGTGACCCGCGGTGAAGCTAAGAGGGATCCAGGAGGGGACGCTCCGCGTGGGCTTGACGGAGGCCTGTGCAGGATGCGTCCAAAGGGGCGGGTGCGAGGGCCAGTTCTTCTGTCCCTCGCAGTCGGGTGTGGTCGCGGGAGGAGAGGCGTGTCGGTGTTGCGTTGCCGCGCGCCCTATCTCCCGCGACCAAATGGAGGCGCACCATCGTTGCGTCGCAGTGGGGCCGCAGAGGAAGAGGAGATGCGGTGTTGCGTTGCCGTCCTCCCTATCCTCTGCGGCCGCTGAGTGTTTTGGCGGCGGAGCCCAACACCTTCATCCGCCGCCAAGGGGGTTTTGTTCGGGGCCCTCCTGACCATCTGGCGGGCCAATACCCGTCGGGGGGTAGTGACGAATGCTTATGCGAATCCCTACCTTCCGACACACGGGTACATGAGGAACACGGGTTGGTTTTTAGTCAATAAGAGTCTGACAGTCCCCTTCGTCCTTCCCCCGGGGCGGAGGGACTCCATGAGGATTTTCCAACCCGATACCAAAAAAAAAAAAAAAAAAAAAGGTAAAGACATAAATGGGGTGCGTGTCAGAAACCTCCGCGTGGTGCACCCTGGGCAACGTGAGTAGCAAGTTGCTACTCGCGGCTAATTCTGACAGTGGGCGGACGGTGGGTCGAACTCCGACTACCGTCCGGTTACCAACGCGTAATCCCGACTCTTTCGGGACCGCGGGTCTTCGGGCTGCGAGCAAGACAAGCTCTCTAAAAAAATACCCGGAATTGGGGGTCCTTCGGGGCCCCGCTTCCATCCCGTTCCCGTACGGCTCCTTTTGGGGTCTTGCGGGGACACTTGGGCGGGCGGGCTCGCTTCCTGCGCCTTTTGTGGGTTGCGGGCATGGTCGAACTCCGGCCACCGTTCGGTCAACGCGTTAGCAGGGGGCTTTTTGGCCTCCTGCCCGCGGGTCTTCGGGCTGCGAGCAAGACAAGCTCACTAAAAAATCACCCGGAATTGGGGGTCCTTCGGGGCCCCGCTTCCACCCCGTTCCCGTACGGCTCCTTTTGGGGTCTTGCGGGGACACTTGGGCGGGCGGGCTCGCTTCCTGCGCCTTTTGTGGGTTGCGGGCATGGTCGAACTCCGACCACCGTTCGGTCAACGCGTTAGCAGGGGGCCGTTTGGCCTCCTGCCCGCGGGTCTTCGGGCTGCGAGCAAGACAAGCTCACTAAAAAATTACCCGGAATTGGGGGTCCTTCGGGGCCCCGCTTCCACCCCGTTCCTGTACGGCTCCTTTTGGGGTCTTGCGGGGACACTTGGGCGGACGGGCTCGCTTCCTGCGCCTTTTGTGGGTTGCGGGCATGGTCGAACTCCGGCCACCGTCCGGTCAACGCGTTAGCAGTGGGCTTTTTGGCCTCCTGCCCGCGGGTCTTTGGACTAAGAGGGAGGAAACCTCACTAAAAAGTTACCAAAGAGTGGCGTTTGCGCCGCTTGTCTCCGCGGGACTCCACCCGCGGGGACTGTTGACGGGCGGTGTCGCCTCCTGCGGCGCCGCTCCTTTGCAGTGTCCCTGTTGGGCACTGCCTTCACGTCCCTCCCGGTACTCCTCTGGTCATCAGAGGGGACACGGGACGGGACATTGACGGGCTTGGTGTGTACTCACCCTACCGCCAAGCAGACAGCGGGGTTGACTTTCTTCTTCCGTCTTCGGACGCCTTTTTATTTTCAAATTTTTGATTTTGTTTCGTTTTGTTTTTGTTTTTTTTAATTTACGTTTTATTTTTTCTCTTTTATTTTAATTTTATACCTTTTATTTCACCTTTTGTTTTTGTTTTCATTTTACAATTTCAGTTTTTCTCTCTTTTCCCTTCTTTCGTTCTTGAAGAACGCCCGCCTCGCCACCGAAATCGCGGCACTAAGGCGCGAACAGGAGGAGCTCCGTGTCGCTTTTAAGAGGCGCTCGGAGGTTAATGCGCCGGACAAGGCCACGGAGGAGCTAGCTACCTTCCGACAAGAGATGGCCCAGATGAGGCAGAGCCTCTCTTCCCTGGAGGGCAGAATATTAAGTCCTCCATTGGCGAGCCGGCAAGCGGCCCGACAACCGCAGCCGCCCCCGCAGCCACAGCCGCAGCCGTAAACATCATACGCGGCTGCAGCGGCTGCGCCACGGCAGAATCCGGCGCCCAATAAAGCCGTGGCAAATCAGGCCCCAAAGGGCAAGAAGAGGGGCCAGAAGAAGGCCCAGCCCGCTCCTGCTGCCCAGCAGACCAGCGCGCCAGCGACCTCAGCCCCCCCAGCTCCCCGACCGACGACCTCCGACGGCTGGCAGACCGTCGGAGAGAAGAAACAAGCGGCGAAGGCAAAAAGGAAGGCCAACCAAAAAGCCAAGAAGGCGGCCAAAAAAGCGGCAGAGAAGCTCCGCACCCCCAGCTCCACTGCAGTGGTACTAACGCTGCAACCAGCAGCGCTGGAGCGGGGGACCACCTACGCGGAGCTTCTCAAGAAGGCGCGTGGGGCTATCGACCCCACCAAGCTGGGAATAACGGCGGGCCTCCGGTGTAAGATAACACAGACCGGGGCCCGCCTCATCGAGGTGCCTGGGGCCGGTAGCGCCCAGCAGGCAGACGCTTTGGCCTCGAGCCTCCGCGACCTCCTTCCAGCGGAGGAAGTGAAAATCTCCAGGCCCCAAAAGTGCGCCGAGGTGCGAATCGGGGCCCTGGATGATTCAATTATCGTCGAAGAGGTCGTTGCCGCGGTTGCCAAGGCCGGGGAATGTCCTCCGGAGCAAATCCGGTGCGGCCCAATTCGTCCGGGCCGTGCCGGTATGGGCACGGCAATAGTTACCTGCCCCGTGGCTGTGGCCAAGAAGTTGGCCGATGGCCGTCGCGTTTTAATCGGATGGGTGTCGGCGCAAGTGCGGCTCCTGGAGCCGAAACCACAGAGGTGCTTCCGCTGCCTCAGCGGTGGCCACGTTGGCGCAAAGTGCGCCTCTGCGGTCGACTGCAGCGGCCGCTGTTTTAGGTGCGGCCAGCCCGGCCATTTGGCCGGCAGTTGTGAAGCCCCGCCGCACTGCGTTTTGTGTGCGGCGGCGGGCAAGCCGGCCGATCATAGGGCCGGCACGAAGAGTTGCGCCGCACCCAAGAAGAAGCAGGGCGCAAAGGACGGCCAATCGGCCAACAAGAGCGCCACTCCCGTGGCTACTAAGGCGTCAGGCGACACGCCAATGGATGCCGAATAATGGCTCCATATACACTACGCCTACTTCAGGCGAATTTAAACCACTGCGCCAGAGCTCAGGATCTTCTTCTCCAGAGCATGGCGCAGTGGTCAATCAACGTCGCCCTCGTCGCCGAGCCGTATTTTGTCCCCCCCCGTTACGATTGGGTGGGGGACCTCAGCGGCTCGGTGGCGCTAATTTCGTTAGCCGCCGCCCGCACCCCGTCCTTCGAGAACATCTACCGAGGGCGGGGCTGCGTCGCAGCACTCGTAAAGGATACGGTTGTGGTGGGTGGCTACTTCTCACCCAACCGTTCCCTCGCCGACTTCGAGGAGTATCTCCTCGAATTGAACGTCGTCGTCGCTCGCAGCCGTCCTTGCGTCGTGCTCTTCGCCGGGGACCTCAACGCCAAGTCTACGGCTTGGGGTTCTCCGGCCACGGACGCTAGAGGCGAGCTGCTGGAGCAGTGGGCCGTTGAGAACGGCCTGCTCGTCTTCAATCGTGGGTCGGTACATACGTGTGTGCGTCAGCGGGGCGGTTCCATTGTGGACGTTTCTTTTGCGAGCCCCGCACTAGCACGCCGTATCCGAGACTGGCGCGTCGTCGAGGAGGTGGAGACGTTGTCGGACCACCGCTATATTCGGTTCGACGTCTCCGCCGAAACAGTCAGCTCCGACGCCCCAGTCCGAAGAGGCCCGATTGAGGGCGGTTGGCGTTGGGCCTTGAAAAGGCTGAATCGGGAGGCCCTCCTGGAAGCCTCCATAGTTCAGGCCTGGGTTTCAACACCTTCCAGGCCTGACGATATCAACATGGAGGCCGATTGGTTCAGGGGGGCAATGACGCAAGTTTGCGACGCAGCGATGCCTAGAGTCCGTAGAACATCTGGGCCACGCCGGGTGTACTGGTGGAACGACACAATCGCGCAGTTGCGGCAAATTTGCGTCGCAGCGCGCCGCCAGTACGCCCGGTTTCGCAGGAGGCGTCGCCGCCCTCCCGATTTCATTGCCCGGGAGGCGGCATTGTACGAGGAGTATAGAGCGGCCAAGAATAATCTGAAAGAGGCCATCTGGCGGGCCAAGCAAGACGCCCGCCAGGAATTGCTGGAGACCCTCAACAGAGATCCGTGGGGGCGCCCATATTTGATGGTCAGGAACAAGTTACGTTCCTGGGCGCCCCCTCTAACGGAAAGTCTCCGGCCACAGCTGGTCGAAGATGTTGTGGCCGCTCTATTCCCGTCGCGGGCGGAACACATCCCTCCGCCCATGACGGCGCCGCCTTCCGAGGCAGCCAACGCGGACATGGACGACGACGTTCCCGAGGTGACTCGGGTAGAACTCCGTGAGGCGGTGTTAAGAATTAAAAACACCGCCCCAGGACCCGACGGCATTCCTGGCCGAGCGTGGGTCCTGGCAATGGAGGAGCTCGGACTCCGACTAGGGAGACTCCTCACAGCGTGCCTTGAGGGGGGCCAGTTTCCACGAGCCTGGAAGACGGGGAAGCTGGTCCTCATCAGAAAGGCAGGGCGCCCGGCGGACAGCCCGTCCGCCTACCGGCCCATAGTGTTGTTGGACGAGGTCGCGAAGATCTTCGAGCATATCATCGCGGAGCGCCTCGTCCACCACCTTTCCACGGTGGGCCCAGATTTGGCGGACGTGCAGTTCGGTTTCCGCCGAGGGCGCTCAACAATAGACGCCATAAGATCAGTGAGGAGTCTGGCGGAGGAAGAGGTTTCCCGGGGCGGGGTGGTCCTGGCGGTGTCTCTTGACATCGCTAACGCCTTCAACACCCTGCCCTGGAGTTGTATTTGTGAGGCACTCAATTATCACCGAGTGCCTCCCTACCTCCGCCGCATTGTCGGGGATTATCTTAATGATAGAGGAATTATCTACCCGAGTCATCTCGGTATTAGTCGGCGAGTTATGTCGTGCGGTGTTCCGCAGGGGTCGGTCCTCGGCCCCCTTCTGTGGAACATCGGCTACGACTGGGTGCTGCGCGGTACGCTCCTCCCTGGCGTGGGTGTCACTTGTTACGCCGACGACACCCTCGTCACTGCGAGTGATAAGACGTACCGGGCGGCGGCTATAAGGGCGACCGCTGGGGTCGCACAAGTCGTTGGTAGGATCCGGCGTTTGGGCCTAGAGGTGGCCCTGTCCAAATCCGAGGCCATTTGTTTCCACGGGCCTCGGAATCGGCCACCCGCAGGGGCCCACATTATGGTAGGAGGGGTCACCATCGGCATCGGGACGAGCCTAAAATATCTCGGGCTCGTACTCGATAGCCGATGGGATTTCCGTCAACACTTCAGACGCTTGGCCCCCAAACTTCTCGGGGCGGCAGCAGGATTGTCACGACTGCTGCCCAATCTCGGGGGGCCAACCGCCTCCTGCCGGAGGCTCTACGAAGGAGTCGTGCAGTCCATGGCCCTTTATGGGGCCCCGATATGGGCGCACGACCTGACGGCCCACAATATCACGGCGCTTCGCGCACCGCAGCGCGCCATGGCCGTCAGGTTGATACGAGGCTACCACACGGTCTCCTTCGAGACAGCGAGCCTCCTAGCCGGATCACCGCCCTGGGATCTGGAAGCTGAGCTGCTGGCGTCACTCTATACATGGCGCCAGCAAGCCCTGGAGCAGGGCGAGAGACCGGCGCACCGTGACATCGAGGCGCGTCGGTCGGAGCTCCGCCAAGTCCTAGTGGCGGAGTGGAAGGCACGACTTGTGCACCCCAGCGCCGGGCACGCCACGATAGTGGCGGTAAGTCCCGTGGTTGATGAGTGGTTGGAGAGACGTCACGGCGTCCTCACCTTCCGGTTGACTCAAATCCTTACCGGCCATGGTTGTTTTGGCCGGTATTTGTGGAGGATAGGCCGGGAGGAAACGCCCGGATGCCACCATTGTGGCAGCAGCCGCGACCCTGTCGAAGACACGGCGTTGCATACTTTGGCGGAATGCCCAGCCTGGGCATCGTAGCGCCGTGATCTGGTCGCGGCTCTCAATACGGTTGTCCTCTCGCTTCCGGCCGTAGTTCTGTCTATGGTCCGGAGTGAGAGGTCTTGGAACGCCGTCGCCTTTTTCTGCGAAGCAGTCATGCTGAGCAAGGAGGCGGCGGAGCGGGAGAGGGAAATACATCGCCCTCTCCCCAACCGTAGGTCCGGGCGTCGGGGACGTCGAACAAGAGACGACCTCCGACCACCGTAAATTTATTGCCTGCGGACGGTGAGCGCTGGGGCTGCTCCCTGTCCGCCAAAAGGCGGGAGGCGGCGCGTGTCCTCGCCGCCTCCCAAGTAGCTTTGTGAGGTGATGGATGCCAGAAGTTTGATGTATGCAAGAAGTTTGATGGATGATTGCGAGATCATAACGAGACGGGGCTCGCCAACACCAACGGTGGGCCAATCCCGGGCGGGGTCGCGAGAAAGTATGCAAATCGCGAATCGCGTGACCCCGCCAACACACGGGACCCGTAGGGACACCGCGGTGGTTTTTAGTGGGTATGCCCCGAACGCCTTTAGGGGAGAGCCTCCACATACCTCCTCCGCCAGTCCCAAGCCTAGCCGTTCTAATGGCTGGGTTGGCGGAGTTGAGATGACTCATAAGGAGAGTTTTACCACCGTAGTGAAAAAAAAAAAAAAGGTAAAGACATAAATGTATGTTATATAATTGATTTTATTTCTAAGAACTAAAAATTGGAATACCTAACAACTTTTTTCGCACTTTGAAAAGCCAAGACCTAATTTTCGGGTATTGAGATTATGTTATACTTCGGGAACTTACCTGCCATGAAATCTTTATTACACTTTTTCTTGTAAATATTATAGTTTGAAAGCATTAAGTGAAAGTAATTACGGAAGACAAGCTATTAAAATGATTTCTATAAAAATCTTCTACCTGATAAAAAGGTGTATTTTTAAAAGCAAGCCTATAAAAAGAAGTCCCTTCAAATAAAAGCTTCAATTAATTATCAACTTGTATCCATATCACAACAACACAACGAGGGCAAAAACGTCATTAGAATTTCAACAAGCAACCTCGTTTTACACATGTATTAAAAAACTCTGGTGTCATTTACCGTTTCTGGTGTCATTTAATAAAAGACCGGTCGGTCCGCTAAATGAAGACATCTGTCACAGGGTTAAAGGCTACAGGTTCCGACCCGGAAATTTGACACTGGTTTTGCCAAATAAATTATAAAAAAATATATTAGCTTAGGGTTTGTGTGGTGTTATTTTAGATGAGTTATTTATGATGTTTTGGTGTACTTCTTATGGTAAATAGATTCGTATTTAAACTACAGAACGACAGTAACTCAGATTGCTGGGTAAGAGGTTACCAAGACTACCTACCAGCTACTACTAATAGTAACGGTCACTCTATAAATTGTAATACCAGGTGAAGGATTTATTATGATAATAAACAAAATTTGTATATTGCGTTAATGACTAGCTGGCATACAAGGCTTAGCCAAAACTATTTATAAAAATAAATAGGGATGCACTAAGAAGGAATTTCCTGAAATTTCCAGGTGACCGGGCAGAAATGGTTCAATTTAAAACAAAATCTACGGTTGTAATTGCGCGAGTAATCTATAGGAATCATCGCAAACCAGTGACAGCTCAATGTAGAAAGCAATTTACTGTCTCGCACCGGTATAGTCTACACTTTTAGAAGTCATGTTGTCTTAATTGGGTGTTTATTGTGTCCGTTAGTTGTATGTTTGTTATGTTCCCCCCGACACAGGATTAAGTCCTAGTGGGGAGTTGTATTAAAACAAAAAAAAAATTACATGGCTGGCGTAATTAAGCAGACGCCTCGCTGTTTAATACTAGGCATACTGAATATTGTGGGTTCAATCCCCACAAGTCACAAGACTTTTATATCCCAGAAATACATACTTGTTTCGATTCCGTTCGATGTATTCTCTACACTGGGGTATAATATTTATTCCTAGTGCGGCAGTTATTTTGTATAAAGAAATTGCTTACTGCGCGAAAAGTATTTAAGCAACTGTCGATCGTATAAATCGTAAGTCAAAGACCTTTCGGTCTCCTAAACTTCGGCCACTGAGGACGCTCTTGTATTTGATTTTCAGTTCGAACCATCATCTTCCCCTTGAGGGACGATCACGAGTGAGTGTATTCATATAGGCATTAAAATTAAAGGCGAGGTTAATGACCTAGATCGGTCAACCATTAACAGTGTTTGAGACAGGCGGACATCCTCTGACCAGTGACCTGGCTACAAATTCGATCTACTTGGAAGCTATCAAACTCTGCGCGCTTACACTTATCTCGCTTGTCAAAGCAGTCAGTCATTCTACTTTGTCTTTGGTACCTACATATTTGCGTCATAATATATGTGTCGTCAAGTATTTAAATTAAAATGCATCTTATACATTACAAGCTAAATTCGGATCAAGTATCACGATTGACGCAATATATACCAAAATAGGTTTTGACTATTGTAATGACAAATGTATGTGTAAATAGGCATAGTAATTTTTCTTCTTAAATGGATTCTTTAAACTGATATGCATTATGGCTTAGTAATTATTATTTCGCAAAGTGACTGACTCGTTAATTCAGAGTTTCGAAACTATGAAATGTGCAGAATTCTTGCACATCTGGGATAGATGATAGAATATTAAACTTGGCGTCAATAAAACAAGTTGACTTAGGCTTACGCAGGTAGTAAATATTGTCCATCAAAAACTAGCTATAAAATATAATTTTATACAAGACACACACACGCCATACTATAAGTACCGCCCTGATCCTGTATTAGATAATGACACCCACAAAATGTATTACGACCGTACCATACTAACCGATAAGACCATACATTATAATAGACCAGATATCACCATCCACAACAAATCAGACAATTCAGCCCACATAATTGACATAGCAGTTCCGAACACCCACAATCTCATGAAAACAATAACAGAGAAAATCAATAAATATACGGAACTCAAAGAAGAAATTGCAAGAATTAGAATAGTAATTTCCACCACAGGTGTCGTTCCTAAATATTTACACCATAGTTTAAAAATGCTCGACTTACCACCAAATATAATATACATTAACATCCAAAAAGCAGCCATCTTAAATACATGCAGAATAGTAAGGAAATTTATGCAAAGTGACGAAAGTGAACCAGAAACCATAGACCAAAGCACCCCAAGCCTTTCTTAAATGACTATTACTTGGTATTTACCCGTAAACGTCATTAAACACCGGTTTTAAACCGAGTATACTAACAGTTCTGATAATAATAATTATAAAACAAGCAAGTAAGCCCAATGTGTCAACAACTAACTTTTATGGCAACGTAATGCGGTCAAAGTTATAGACGAACGCGTGGATGGATAAGTCTTATATTTAACTACGAGTAACAATATACCGCTAAAAGCAGCGATAGCCGAGTGGAGAGACTGACAGACTGCTACGCAGAAAACTCGGGTTCGAATCCACGGCACGCACCAATGACTTAGTTAAGTGTGTATTAAATTGTTAATTACCGCTTGCTTATCGGTAAAGGAAAACATCTTGAGGAAACCTGCATGTCTGAGAGATCTCCATAATGATCTTAAAAGACATGTGAAGTCTGCCAACCCGTACTTGGTCAGCGTGGTGGAATATGCCCTTACCCTTCTCATAGTGAAAAGAAGCCCATACCCAGCACTGAGACAGTATATATAGGGCTGATGATGAACTATATATCTACGGCGTTATAAGAGCGGTGGTGTTAAATATCCATAGCTATAGCATCTGAAGAATCATACTTTGAAAATTCTCGCAGGAAAACACAAATCTGGTATGACTATAGATATGTAGAATTGTCGTCGCTTAGTAATATTATTATATAATTGTGTATTAAAATGAAACATATAATAGATTCAGTTGCCAAGCACCTTCACGATGACAAAGCTGTGAGAAGTTAATTAGCAAATACATTTTTGAAAGCGGTTTAATATTATACCTTGCTAGGTAGGTCAAAATATGTCGTAATAATGAGCACATTGACAATATTTTATTTAAAAATTAATCTTCACATTTCTAGGGGAAGCCATGTTTAATTTAGTACGACGCGACGTCACTAAGACAATAAATCATTTAATGTGAGCTTGCTTCTAACCATATTTGAGGTAACTCCGCGTGATGACGGATTATTAATACAAAGTGTCACTACCCAAATTATTCCGTGGTGGTCGTAAGATTCACGCCTGTATCCCCGAACGGGTAGGCAGAGGTGTCACGTGCCACGTAATAGGGGGCGAGCCTATTGCCATTACCGGGCACATCACCAGACTCCGTGCTGCTACTGAGAATTCAGAAAAACTCAGTAACACTTTTGTCCGACCTGGGAATCGAACCCGGGACCTCACCACGGAGGCAGTCCGTAAGAGGTAAGAATAATATACGAAACTAGTAGTATCTTTGGCAAGAGACGGAAAACTCGATATCAAGGCCTTTATCAACTGACCAGCGTGGTATAGGCTGAAGATTCTCCAATACTGAAATCGGATTAGCGGTGGATTTATCGCGTCGTCTCTTACACATTCCACCTCCAGACTCACAGTGCTGTTGTAACTCAAAGTAAAAAAGTCTATGTCTAACAAAACACTGGCTATATGATGACAGAAAGGACAGAAAATATTGATTTATTTATTTATTTAAAAACTTCCTGCAACATACATTACACAAGGCGGACTTAATGCCTATTGGCATTTTCTCCCAGTCAACCTTTAGGTGGTGCAGAGATGAACATGGCAGGGGGCTTATTCACTATGACCACTGAAATACCATGTTCAAAACGTGTGTCGTCGTGTCGTGCACTAGACGTAAACCTGTTTCAGTAACGTGACGTATATTGTATATTGTATTCAGTATGCCATACGACAGCTTGTCTATGCCTAGTTATCAATTTCACAACATTCGTTCATAAATCTTAATGCCGGTTTGCCGGCTCAATTTCAATTTTATAAATATTATTTTACTAACTTGTAATTTTCACTAAAAGCTACAATACAAATAGAAAAGGCTAATAAAACTTAAATTATATTATTTTAGTTCAATTTCGCCAGGAACAATCTCAAACTAAAAAATTGATCTTAAAATTGTCAATTTTTGACTTAAGTACAAAAGATGAACAATTTTAATTATATTATTTAAAAACATAATGATGACTGACATGACAGTTGCAGTCGCGCTACAATATAAAAAAATATAAGTGCGGTAAGTGCAGCAAATAGCCCAATTCTAACAGAATCTAATAAATCATAATGAGTTTATTATTTATCCGAAGACGAGTGAGACGCTGGCGCCAGCGACAGGCGTCAATTTTCCTAAAACATAATATTTAATTAAATAACTTTGACACGGACACTGTTAAATAAAAAAGCAAATAAACTTAGCATTTAACCACTAACGGACACTGAATATAATATTAAACAAATAAACTTAGTACCTATTTATCCTCTATCGTTTTACAATAAACGCGTTACGTGCATGTTACGTGACCTCTCAGCTCACGGAATTTTGACAACTAAAACCGTGTCCGAAACGTGCGCTACCGTGCTTGTTAAACTTGAAAATGGTATAGTGAATACCGTTTAAGCCAATAACGTGCCGACGTAGGTAACTAGCACGTTAAAACACGTTAAGACTTCAAAATGGTCATAGTGAATAAACCCCCTGGTGTGTACTTACACAAAGAGATAAAAATAAAATAAATAAAACATACAAGATCCATACATACGCATAAATATATACATAAATATTCAGGAACAGATAAATATACAGCGGCTGAAATCTGAACCTGTTTTTTTTTTCATTTAATAATAAGGAGATTCTAAGTTAATTCAATAATTTAAAACTGATAATAGAAATATTCTAGAAATCAATGACGAATTTCCTCGCCACAGGCAGTACAATAATTTATTAGAAATTTATCTGGAAAAATAACTATCACTAAAATGTCTTATTATTTTTAATTTATGACTTCTTCTTTACCAAGAATGGACTGTCCATTTTAAATATAATCTTGTGAGACGGGTGCTGTACCAACATTATATCAACACACTCTGACTCGCTATTACAATTGTGGATCACAAATAGTACCGTAGCCACTGGAGATCGAACCCCCAACACACGTCACTTTTAGGGGCGGAACATATCTGACCGAAGATGCGTCGAACGTATCTTCGGTCGCGTCTATTCCGTCAAATGAATCGGTACACATCTGATGGAAAATGCGTCGAGCGTATCTGCACACATCCGCTGAAAGCGTGGCTATTATGCACACATATATGTTTGTTCGTGCAGGGCCATACTCAGGGCAGCTCAATATTTTACTGTCATATTCTTTTACCTAATCATTTTTCGTGTTCCCTGATGTTATGTCGTCACTGAAGTCCTGTTGTTATTTATATTGCAATTCGAGTTTGACTATTAAAAATAGGGTTGTATTTAACTGTTACTCAATTTATCTCTGATTTCTTCCAAAAAAATATAACTTTGTTCCACCGAAAATACTAATTGCACCACAAAATATACTCACAAAATATTTCATAACGAACATCTGTTTATTGACCGTTGCAAATCTCTAATAATAAAAATAAACCTTTCAATTACAGAAGCATATCATTTTTTTTTTACTTTTAGCAACCAAATAAATTAATAAGCTAAGTTGACGGAGCCCTGCTTCGCAGGGCTCCTTTTTTGGGTGCAGCGTCATAAGGGAGCCTAACATAACCTATTAAGTTTTCTGAGTGGATAAGTTTCCCGAGCGGATGAGACTCTTCATATCAAATGATATTTTGTAGAAACATCGTCATATTTGGTGTGCAAATAGTATTTTAGTGTGCAAGTCAGTATTTTAGTGAAATAATAAAAGTTTCTTAGCGTAACGCACTTCAGTGTGTTACTTAAGATATTTGATGCACTGTTAAAAATATTCCTGAAAAATATGTTGGACTTCGAAGATTTTTTATAGTAGCCAACAAGTGTTATTTGAATATATATCCTATTTAGGTATGGAGGTTCAAAAATAAAAGACGATAATACGATTTGGTTACGGTTTTTCACAAAACTTATACAAATGATATAGAAGGGGTTACAGACTACAGTTGCAGAGCAAGACACAAAATATTTTCTAGTATAGGTATGTATGGAAATTGTTCCCGTGGACCTTTAGCACCTCATACCCAAAAATTGACCCTCGATCCAAGCTAGCAAATATGCGTACACTCATAGCACATACTAACACTACAATATTCTACACATTTTGTTTCTGAAAAAATAATTAAGGCGGTCTGGCGGCCCTGGAATCTAACGATCTTAAAATCACCGATCTGGGAATGACATGGATATGGTATGTCCAATACCTATGAATTTAGCGTGCACACCTACGAAATTAGCGTGCACACCTACGAAACGTCGGGCAAATAAAATGACTGCCATTTGGGTTGTTCTCCAGAATGTAATCGATATCGATATGGAGCCGGTTAGAGGAGAATAATACATTTTTGTAGTAAGTTTCCTTTGTTAGTTTAAATCTTTTGCCAGATTAGTTTATTCCATAATGCAAATGTGGGCGAACATGGCAAAGCGAAAGACGACCCTTGTATGAAGCATGTAACAAAATATTCTCTGAGAGCCAATATCGGTTTTTTAGACATGCACAAAAACAAAATTATTATGTTCGATAGACAACGATTTCACAGCAGATGTACCACAAACCTTGGCGAAAAATATGGCGATAGTGGCACGAATGACATTTCTAATAAAATATCGTCATTATGAATTTATTCAGTAAACTATGGTTATCTCTTTTTTTGACAGAGATATCCCTAAGACAAAACGAGACAACAAACTTAGTAGTTTGGTGGCTTTATGTCGATTTCGTATATATGTGTATAAAAAAATCATGGCGAAATGTGGGAGTAATTTTACACCTCTGCCTACCCCTCCGGGGATACAGCCGTGAGTCTATAAAAATATAAAATATAATATTATATGTGAATAATGTAATTTTTCTATATGTACCTACTATTTGCCCTCTCCATTTATATTCCTTACTCAAAGGTCAAAATTCACGTGGTGCGTGGTGCGTGCGACGTCGACGGGTAATCCGTTAGTACGCTCGACGTACTAACGGATTGTCGGTCAGGTGTGAATGGTTGAACGTTTTTCTATACATTTGTATGTATTGGCGTTACGCGACCGATAAAACGCGACGGATCTTCCGTCAGATATGTTCCGGCCCTAAAAGGTCGAAGCGCCCGCGTAAGCCAAAACTTTTCTTTTTGCTTTTCTGTAAAGCCCTTATACAGAATGTCATAAGAACGTAAAATTTTGATGCATCTTAAAATACAGCAAGTTTTATAACAACATAAAGGATGCGAAAGATCAGTAAAAGCAATCTATCAACACAAATAAAAGTATATAGCTGAGGGCTCCATTGAGATAGCTAGTACAATATATTCAGCTGTAAAGATAGGATCGAATAACGACAATGTTTTGGCTGTGGCATACGTATTGGTTTTTAAGAAATGCGCACGGTGAAAAATAGAAGGCAGAAATTGCACAAGTCATATTGAAAGACAGGAAAATGCCCACAGCTACGCCTTTACATTCTTTTTTAATTTAAACCTCTCCGTCCGACCCATTGGGAATGTCGAGAAATCCCTCCTTAGTGCACCCCTACGGTTTAAAATAATTTTGGCTATACGTTGTATGCAATGATGTTACAAAAGTAAAAAGAAGTAAATATGTTATAGGCGTACCAAAAGCAGGACGCTAAACATAAGCCAGTTGGCAAGTCTGACATATGTGTGTGTGACGTCGCGCGCCGGCGTCAAAGTGAAACTGACACTGCCATCCTACTTAAACGTCTAATCGTAATGTAGTGAGATATTGCAATATGGAGTTATTGATGTTAGTGTACCGTTTCAACAGATTGATGACTACTTAGGTAACGTATCTAGAGCTTTTTGTAATATCATTAGTTGTATGTAACTCGGTGAGAATAGGAAGAATTTGATATATGCAGAAGATGATGGTGTATTCTTTAACAATTCAATTAAAGCAGAAAACTAAAGGCAGAATAGCACATGTGCGATCCCTACCCGTGTGAAACCGCAGGCAGAAGCTAATAATGTATAGGTATAAGCAAAATTCCATGACGTTTGGTTAAGAGGCTAGGCTGTGAAGGCAAAATATACAAAGCAGCTAGCTAATTTACTAAGGGCGGTTTCAGATTAGCGTATTTTTCTGCGCGTATACGGTCGTTTCAGCATATGAGCTTACACGCGCGCTACATTACGCGCTTCAAAAAACCGGACAGGCATATTTCGGCGTGATCGCTCGAAACATTAGTGACATCTTGTCAGTGGCACAATGGATTCTGACGACTGGCACTTATACGAGCTTAGAAGCACGTCAACGCTCGTACGAGTTGCGAGTTTGCCAAAAGGCGCGCCTATACGCGCCTACATGCGCTTCCAAAAACGAGCCTATACGCGCGTATAAAACGCTTATCTGAAACCGCCCTAAAATGGTGGTACTGTTACGTCCATGTGGAGAAATAAATAATTACAAATAAATAATAGAGCAATTATAGGAAGTCACAGAAAGGTAAAGCGAGATGCAATATACAAGTGACTCGGTGCTCTTGAACCGTATGGATACAATATATTGAATATCAAGGTCAAATCATACATAGGACAAATTTTCTCAAAAGACAAATAAGACGCCCGATCGATTACACAATATCCATTTATCCGGGCCTCTACTTACAACAAAACTTTTTCTCTAGGCGAAAGTGAAAAGGGTTGAGTGCTGCAATGCCAAAGTTATGTTCTCGGCAAGTCGAAACGACAGCACTAGGAACATCGTTGTTCCTAGTGCTGTCGTTTCGACTTTCCGACTTATTATACTCAAATATATAGTAAAGGCGCTTAGCGATGTAAAAAACCACATGTGAAGTTTTAGGATTATAGCAATCATTCTTCCTTTGGAATAAAATTCTCTGTGAAAGTCTAATTTTACATATAATTTTGTGAGCTTGCTTGATGATGGACGGGACATTACTATAATATTATATACTAATTACATAACATAACACATAACATATCTTCACGCCTTTTATCCCCGGAGGGGTAGGCAGAGGTGTATTACACACCCACACTTCGCCAGATATGTTTCGGTCCCAATGTAATAGGGGGCGAGCCTATTGCCATCTACCGGGCACATTGTTAAGCGAGCGATAATTAATATTTTTAATACACACATAACTTCGAAAAGTCATAGGTGTGTGCCCGGGGTAACTGGGGATCGAACCCGAGACCATCGTCTCGGCTCGGCAGTCCGTTACGTACACCACTGGGCTATCGCCGCCTGCAATACTAATTATTATATGTTTTTTGAGGTTTTAGCCGTAAAGCAGATGAAAAATGAAAATCTGTAACTCTATTGACTTGCTAAAACTGTCCAGTTTATTCAAACCTTACAAACATAAAACGAATACCTCGGCTTGAATAAAACAGGAATAAATACATAGTATAACTACGTTACGCATAAAAATATGACGTAAATAAAGTAGATTAAGCAATATTTAATTTAATTACTGTAGTAGACAGTGTATTTTGGCAAAATTATTTATGGATGAAACTATTTCTACAGCCAGCCCTACTCAAAGTTTCTAGACAGTTTTAATATTGTAATTAACCAACAAATACTTTCATACAAATTCTTGGATACTTATTACAAAGATCGACGGCTTATTTCGTCTAATATTAAAATGTGAATTCAGTTGTCTCCCATTTTCGAAGGTGACCAATACGATGAGTTCGCATACCTTCATAAATTAAGGACGCGTTTACGCTTCTATCAAAAAACCACATATTTCCGGTACATTTTACGACAATTTTAGATAATAACTAATAAAACTAATGATTACGATAAATTGATTACTTTTTTATCTATAAATCAATTTGAAAATAAATAAAAAATATTTAATTAATATTAATGTAAAATCGATTCGAAACGGCCTCTTAAATCAAAAATAGGCATATACTGCTATTTTTGGGTACAATTTTCTCTCTATTTTTACATTTATTTATATTTTCAAAGATAGAATAGGGTAGTAAATATAGTCAACTCAAAAACAATTAGATTTTTTTTTTCAAAATATTGTAAATTGACTCAAAAAAAGCAAAAAATCATCTTACATTTTTCTTCTATTTTGCTCGCATACGTGTGTCTTAATATGTGGCAATAAGGTTCGTTTTATTTAGCCACTTTCTTGATTTATATATCCAAATTCTGCAATGAGATCTCAGTCTGCGTTTGAGCGCCGTCGGGAGTGGACTCTATGTCGCTTGTCGCTGCAACCCGAAGACGAAAAAAGCAATATACGAATACAAAATATTCGCTAAAATCAATTTGATACTTCTCGTATTCTTTGCGAATTACGTACAAGTAAATTTCTTTTGTATAAATGGACATTATTACTTTATTTTCTCCGTTATGTTGAGTCAGGATATATATCGGTATTTAGATATTATTTTGTTTCTTGCGTTGAAATCTGGTAAGATTATCTGGACTGATGGTATACCATCCCGTTCAAGTGTTGCGACTGGAACTCATAAAAGAGTAGACCTAGTTATGCCAGGTTGGGGCTCATTTTATTTGTTTTGGTGAGACCCTACCACTGGTACTAGTGAAGTAACCTTCCAAGGTTATTCGATGAGTCTTGCTGGTACTCATATGTGAGTAGAGCTAGGCATGCCGAGTTTGGGCTTATTTTGTTTGTACATAAGAGACCCTACCACTGCATTTTATGAAGTAACCTTCCAGGGTTATTCAATGACTCTTCCTGGTACTCATGTGTGAGTAGAGCTAGGCATGCCGAGTTTGGGCGCATTTTGTTTGTACATAAGAGACCCTACCACTGCATTTTATGAAGTAACCTTCCAGGGTTATTCAATGACTCTTACTGGTACTCATATGTCAGTAGAGCTAGGCATGCCGAGTTTGGGTTCATTTTGTTTGTACATAAGTGACCCTACCACTGGAACTTATGAAGTAACCTTCCAGGGTTATTCGATGACTCTTGCTGGTACTCATATGTGAGTAGAGCTAGGCATGCCGAGTTTGGGCTCATTTTGTTTGTACATAAGAGACCCTACCACTGGAACTTATGAAGTAACCTTCCAGGGTTATTCGATGACTCTTGGTGGTACTCATATGGAAGTAAAGCTAGGCATGCCGAGTTTGGGCTCATTTTGTTTGTACATAAGAGACCCTACCACTGGAACTTATGAAGTAACCTTCCATGGTCATTCAATGACTCCTGCTGGTACTCATGTGTGAGTAGAGCTAGGCATACCGAGTTTGGGCTCATTTTGTTTGTACATAAGAGACCCTACCACTGCATTTTATGAAGTAACCTTCCAGGGTTATTCAATGACTCTTACTGGTACTCATATGTCAGTAGAGCTAGGCATGCCGAGTTTGGGTTCATTTTGTTTGTACATAAGTGACCCTACCACTGGAACTTATGAAGTAACCTTCCAGGGTTATTCGATGACTCTTGGTGGTACTCATATGGAAGTAAAGCTAGGCATGCGCAGTTTGGGCTCATTTTGTTTGTACATAAGAGACCACTACCACTGGAACTTATGAAGTAACCTTTCAGGTTTTTCAGGTTTATTCGAAGACTCTTAGTGGTACTCATATGTGAGTAGAGCTAGGTATGTTCCAGTGGTAGGGTCACTTATGTACAAACAAAATGAGCCCAAACTCGGCATGCCTAGCTCTACTCACATATGAGAACCAGCAAGAGTCATTGAATAACCCTGAAAGGTTACTTCATCAGTTGCAGTGGTAGGGTCTCTTATGTACAAATAAAATGAGCCCAAACTCGGCATGCCTAGCTCTACTCACATATAAGAACCAGCAATAGTCATCGACTAACCCTGGAAGGTTACTTCATAAGTTTCAGTGGTAGGGTCTCTCATGTACAAACAAAATGAGCCCAAACTCGGCATGCCTAGCTCTACTCACATATGAGTACCAGCAAGTGTCATCGAATAACCCTGGCAGTTTACTTCATAAGTTTCAGTGGTAGGGTCTCTTATGTATAAACAAAATGAGCCCAAACTCGGCATGCCTAGCTCTACTCACATATGACTACCAGCAAGAGTCATTGAATAACCCTGAAAGGTCACTTCATAAGTTGCAGTGGTTGGGTCTCTTATGTACAAACAAAATGAGCCCAAACTCGGCATGCCTAGCTCTACTCACATATAAGAACCAGCAAGAGTCATCGAATAACCCTGGAAGGTTACTTCATAAGTTCCAGTGGTAGGGTATTTTATGTACAAACAAAATGAGCCCAAACTCGGCATGCCTAGCTCTACTCACATAAGAGTACCAGTAAGACTCATCGAATAACCTTGGAAGGTTACTTCACTAGTACCAGTGGTAGGGTCTCACTAAAACAAATAAAATGAGCCCGAACCTGGCATAACTAGGTCTACTCTTTTTATGAGTTCCAGTCGCAACACTTGAATGGAATGGTATACCATCAGTCCACATAATCTTACCAGATTTCAACGCAAGAAACAAAATAATATCTAAATACCGAAATATATCCTGAATCAACATAATGGAAAAAATAAAGTAATAATGTCCATTTAGGTATATAAAAATAAGAAACTTATTTGTACGTAATTTGCACAGTCAGGCCTATAACACATAGATACATATCACAAAAAAAAATTAAAGTCTCAAAGTTATTTAGTTGAACTACATTTCCGCAAATTACCGTACTTAGTACGTACTGTTGCCGCCGTGTCGCTGTAGTGACGCGATTTTGTACCTACTAATTTTGTAAACGCGTCCTTAATTAATATCATTGTGATCATCGTATGGAACGTTGAATTTTCAGTATAACACAACGAAAGGTTGATTGCATTTGTTTAGAGTCTAGCTAGAAGGCTGAGAAAGGTTGTTTGCAGAAGGCAGTGGAAGCGTATAAGCTTTATTTGTCCAGTTAATTTGATTACGATTTATTTGAGGAGAATATGTTATGTGACGCAGCAGGATTAGGGCTCCCGCAAGGTGGCACAACGATCTGGTTAAGATCGCGCGAAGTGGCTCGATGCGGGCGGCTGAAGATCAGCCCATGTGGAGAACCTTGGGGGAGGACTATGTCTAGCAGTGGACCTCTCTAGGCTGACGTGATGAATGCGTCATAACGCATTTTGCGTAAGTCTATTCAGAAGATAAAACATTAGAATTTTAAGACACGCGTGTTTGATCCAACGTCCCAACCAAGACAAATATTTGTGTGAGTTGCATGATCATTTGTTGCGTCTGAGTTGCATTAAGGTATCTGTAAATTGTATGCCTGTATGCCTAATAAATACCTGAGTCACTAATAAATAAACAGGTATAACTTTTTGCCCATTAGAAGTTGTGTGCTATAAAATACAAGATAAGATGACAGGGGGTAATTTTTTACAAAGCTTCATTATTTCATGGGTATGCCAACAGGACGTGTATTCTAAGTACATATAAAGCAACGTTAAAGATGGTTATAATGTTCTTTTAACACAGTCAACTACTTTTATATAACATGTAACTTCTAAAGAGCCACAGGCGGGAATACGGATAGGATAATTAGATAGACACGAGACGCCTAAGCGCGTGGGCTCCGTGGGAGTGAGAAACTCTTTGCCGCGTTTATCCACCGCAGAGACAGATTTTACGCAGTACAGCTACTTCAAATTTTATTTTGGAAGTTTAACATGTAATATTTGTAAAACTAAGATGAGATAAGAAGCTTATGGACTGTAGCCCAATTCTTTGCGACGAACCCCCACGAAGGTTCCCGAAATCAAGCACGTTTGTTTGTATCTATTCAAACCTCTGTTAAATGCAGATTCAGTTGTAAAAAAAATATGACGTTTGTAAAGGGTCAGGATCAGGGCCTTATAAGTTAGGCTCACACAAATTTTCGTGACTGATATGAAGATATTTTTACCTAGAATCTGTCTACTTATCGAACCGTGGCTTTAAATGCCTTTCGCATAACTGAAGTACAGGCAAATTCATTAAATTAGATCCTGCGCAGACAGCAATTAATATTTAATTTACTTGGCTGATATTTTGGTCACGTACGGTATGCGGGCCAAGAACCGGGCGAAGACTGTTTATTCCGTCAACTCACATATTTTTCCATTTTTGTAAAAATTATGACCAGCTAAACTATCACTAGTCTTGTCTTGTCCGTGTGGTGACGGATTAAGAATACGGATTGTCACCACCCCATATCATCCCATGAGTGTCGTAAGAGCCGACAGAGGGAGCATATTATGCAGAGAACAGCACTGTAAGAGAAGGAAAACTTGATACAAACCCTATACCAACCCGTTTGTCCAGCGTGGTATAGTAGGCCAATTCCTACTTTTAAGGGAGAGGCCTAGTCCAGCAGTAGACTGTTAAAGGCTGATGATGAAACTGTTACTACATCATAAGATTTGGCAACTCATATCAGTAACGTAATGTACTTAATATAGCACTACTATGTCGTGAGTTTGCAGCGCAGTGCGTGTGCGCGCTGTGCGTGCGGTGAGCGTTCTGTTCGGTTGTCTGATGTCTCTTTCTTGTTGTCGGTTGACGCGATGAAGACTCCGCCCATTCCGCCAGCGCCGCCCGCACCCGTGCTATGTGTATTGTTGTTGTTTGTTTTGCTATCAGTTATCACTAGGTAGGTAACTGGTAAACATGTTTAATATAATTATTGATGTTTGGCTTGTATTTTGTACCCACTGTTTTGTACCTTCGTGATTCACTAGTAGGGCCCCGTAGAATATCAGTGCCAGCAAGTCTGGTATTATGCTGAACGGGGTCCTATTACTGCCACGACCTGGTCTTACCATGTATTGTATAGATATATATGTATACTTTATTTTATTTTTGTTAATGTTCTTACCTTCTTTTATTTTAATATGTATATACTTGGGTCTGGGTGTGGCAGCAATAAATCATTTTTCATTTCATTTTTCATTTTTCATTTCATTTCATATATCTTCGTCACAAGGCTTTGTATCGTTCCAAGAAGCCATAAGTCACATAAGTGCTCACTATCCTACTTGGCAAAACCTTTTGGCCGAGAAGACAACCACTGAACGTACGAAAAAATATTGCGGTACCGTCAAATCCCTGTAGAAGAGCCTGGTAAATATATCTTTCAAAATGTAAACCGCACTAAGTTGGCAACAGTCTGGCACTTAGAGGCCTGTGACAACGTTTGGCGGGAAAATTTACGGCAGCCATTACGAGGACGTCGCCGTAGGTGGTATCTCGAACAAACGACTTTTGTTACGGACTGCAGAATAGTAGAGTTATTGTCTATGGGTCGGTTTATGTTTCTTTCGTAGCGATTATAGTAAAATATTGAGATTATTATTAGTTTCCTGTTATGGGGAGGCGTGCTCACGGTATCTTATAAAGTTAAGGTTCTTCTTTTGAATCGAAAAGTTCGAATCATAAATCAGCAGTAGTAGTGGTAGTTTCTTTATGCCTGATTCTTCATGTTTGTAAACTTTTAAAAACACTTGTATTAAAAAAATATTGCTAAAATATGGTAGGTTCTTTGCCCCGTATATAGGATTAGTATTAAAAATCCGTCAACTCAAAATCTTTGCCTAACAATTAAGAATAACTTCACCAGCAATTTAATACAACGACAACAAACAATTGTTATTAATTTCAAAATTGTATTTTCAATATCTGTTCAAGTTTGTTTAAATACCAATAGCAGACTTGTTGTTCCAGTGCAAAGTTTCAGTAGCGAATTCTATTGGGCCATTGATTTTGTTGATTCTAATGTAAAAGGGATTTATATAAATATTGTTGTTGTGTTTGTAATTAACAATTAATATTGCTGTTTACCTTGATTTTGTGATTAGGATTAGCTTTACTTGTATTAGTTATTTGTTATGTTCTTTTAGTTAATTTAAATTTTTAAGATATTTTGAATTAAGTATTAATATTTTTTGTAAAGCCAGTTTTTTTAAACCATCGCTCTAGCAATGAATTCTGCGTCACATGAGATTTTTGAAATATTCAGTCAATAGTCACAATGCACACACAATTTGGAACAACAATTTGTGAGTCACGTATTTGTTGTTCCATGTGTGGATCGGACCCACAGCAAACGACGATACCAAGCGGCGAGGAGGCCGCTTAGTGCGGAATAAGCTCGTTTTGGAAGCGCATGTAGGCGCGTATAGGCGTGCCTTTTGGCACATGCGCAAATCGTACGAGCGCGAGCGTTGACGCGCTTCTTAGCTCGTATAAGCGCGAGCCGTCAGAATCCATGTTGACACTGACACGATGTCACTACCGTTTCGAGCGAGTATTTTCCGATGGATTGTTATACAAGACTTTCGATTGGAAGCCCAAAGTCCACTTACCGGTCTGTCTGACTAGGTTTCTGAGAAAATCAAGCGCTTGATTTACATACATAAATTTAAAACAGCCTTACAGAATTTCATGAAATTTTCAGTCTGAATTAGATACCCAATGTATTCACAAACGTTTTCGTATTCTAGAAATAGATAAATAATACAGTTTATATTATACCAAATAATACCGCGCGAAACTGTTAGAACAGGACTAATACTACACTAAATGCGAAACTAAGCGACTAATAATAGTCAAACTATTGGTCTATTTCAGACCAAATTAGATAGACAAATACCTATAAAGCTAGAGATAATATTGCCACTAAGCAAACCCCAGAATATTAGATAGCGTAACGATAAACTACAAAGTTCTAAAATATCCATTCAATATTATTATAGGACGGAAAGAGATTTAAATTTACTTAATACCTTCATTTTGAATGCCATTACAAACACATTATGTAAGGCTTATATTTTTTTTTATAGTCTCACGCCTGTACCCCCGAAGAGGTAGGCAGAGGTAAATATTACACCCACATTTCGCCATGAATTTTTGTTCCCACGTAATAAGAGGCGAGCCTATTGCCGTTACGGGGCATAACACCAGACTACGTGCTGCTACTGAGAATTAGGAAAAACCCAGTTAACTTTTGCACGACCCGGGAAGCGAAACCGAGACCTCCGATCAGCAGTCGCATACGCCATCCACTGGACCACGGAGGCAGTGTAAGGTTTAAAATACTGGATTAATATGGTTACTTTTAGAAGTTTTCAGTCAATGTACGTGCTATATTTTGAAACTACATATTCGCGATAGCCCTGTGAAGAGTCTAACAGACTGCTAATCAGAGGTTTTAATCCATAGTGCATTACTGACTTTTTGAAGTCGTGTATCTTTTAAATTGCTAATGATCGCTTGCGAAACGGTAAGAAGAGTGCACGTCTAAGACTTCTCTATAATACTCTCAAAAGACATGTGAAGTCTCTTAACCTCTGGAACGCAGGCGGGACATACGTATGTCCCAGGAAAATTTGTTCCGTCCAGCGCTTGCGGGAAACACGTATGTCCCGCAACGACAGGGCCATGTTTCACTACTTGAAATGACGTTAAAATAATTCCACCAATAAGATTATGTTCCACTATTGCAAAGTATGAATATTCTTATTAATTCTGCATTGTAATTGGTTGTCATTTTCATAGACTTTTTTTGCAATGATAACGACTGAAAATTGTTTGCCACAAGTTCGATTTCGCGCGCGTTAGAGTGACGACAGCTCTGCTTTGAAAAACGTGTAGCGTCGCAATCTCGTAATTTCACTATATGTATTATATGTCATTATACTCGGAAACTAATCTTGTTTGCTATAAAATATAGTTAAGATATGATCATTGTATAAGTTATAACGAAAAACGATTTTCAAAATATCATTATCAAAAATGGCGGCAAGTTGTAAATACACCCGTCCGCATTTCAGTTTTGTAAGATTAGGTAGTTAAAAGTCGGTACTATTACTCATAACCTTTCTTATTTATTACAAACTAATGAGTAAATAATAATAAAATAATAAACTTATGGTTTTGATATTTACGAAAGTGTATCTAAGTCGGCACAGTTTCGCGCGCGATTATAGCGGCCGTTTCGTATTCCGATGATGTGTTTAAACTTTTGTTGATTTATAAAAAAATATAAGTGAAGTTGATATTAACTGTTGATTAAATTCAATAATTCATTAAGTAAGGTATATAAAGTGATGTGAATAATTGCTAAAATGCTAAATATTTGTGAGATAGTGTGTGTTAAATGTTTTATTGAAGAGGATTTTTTCATGTTTTCGAGTTTTATTTCAACGAACTGCAGAGAAAAGGTAATTATACATCATATATCTATAATAAGTTTTCTTAGGGTGCATAGGGTTCCCACCAAGAACTTAGGGTCCCAAGCCAACCTCACCTGCAAGTGGTGCACCTGCCGATCAACGGACGAGGCTCTGGCAAACAAAATATCCAGATAAGCGGCAATAGGCTCGCCACCTATTACGTGGGATCAAAACACTGGCGAAAAGTGGGCGTTTAATATGCCTCTGCCTACCCCTTCGGGGAAACAGGCGTGAGTCTATGTATGTATGTATGTGTAAGTTTTCTTAGCATATTTCAAGGATGCAAAAACCGTCATTATTTTTGTGATACGTTGAAAACTAACTGAGATATAGGTAAAATAATGACGCCGGTCAGCTGTCGCTCGATCAAGAGGTAAAGCAGCCTGCACTACCGGCTATTTTTTATTTTTTACGTCCCGCGCGGGAGGGGTTAATCCGCTTTGTGAAACCTTTTCATAATGAGCAAAATCTCGTCCCCAGCAGTGGGACAGCCTATATTTTTTAATTATATAAAACTTATAATAGTCAGGTCGTAATTATGTATTATATATTCGTGATAGACTCGTTGACAGAATAAACTAACAAAAGCTTAATCCCACAACGCTGAATCTTTTAATAAATATGCTTAATATGTAACATAACTTCACGCCCTTATCCCTGAAGGGGTAGGCAGGAGGTGTATTACATACCTACACTTCGCCGGATATGTTTCGGTCCCTAAGTAATAGGGGCGAGCCTATTGCCATCTGCCGGGCACATCATTAAGCGAGCGATAATTAATGTTTTTAATACACACATAGCTTCGAAAACTCAGAATTATGCTTATCAACTTGTCAATTATCACTAGCTTTTCAAATATCAATTATAACATCTTTATCCATATTATCATTCACCGCCAGGTGGCGCTATTAAGTAAACATTGGTCCGTGTCAAAAGATTCTTTATTTATTATAAAAAAATAGAAACAACGTAGTGCAGTGAAATCGTGTGTGCCATAGTAAATAAATTGTATCAACGCATATGTGAAAACGTTATCTTCATAAACTAACAACCGAGAAAAAAGTTATTGCAAGTAATAGAACTTAGTAATAAGTGACTTTAAAATCCATAAACAATCCATAACTACAGCTGCAGGTAAACGAAATTGTTATTATAAGTGATAACTTCTCAGTGCCAACGAAAAATAACATAACTATTACAGTAATATAACACAAAATATTACTTTTCTGCAAATCATCGTACAACTCTGGTGTCGAAAAGATAAAACCAATGGTTTGAAATGATAATCGTTATAAGAATATTTTCAATAAGATGTTCAATAGATGGTAGCACATTGTATAGAATAATTGCATATATTATCACCACGCCATCTCTAAGCGAATAGCCGAACTAGGTACGATTCACCAATACATGCATCCATAAAGCTGGAAATATTGACTGCAATTTCATATAGAGGACGCTACCTGTATCCTCACTTTGAATAAAATAAAGAATAATTACATCTTTTTTGAATAATTATATTATTTAAATAAACAATCCAGCGAGAAGTTAAAAACCAAAGATGAATTTTTTTGAAAATATAACTCTGCGCAGAACGCGGAACAAATCACTATCTGAGACTGGAAGTATAAATAATTCCTCAGTAGATATGACCTCAAAAAGCTTAGTTGATTTATCTGATGGTGACAATGATGATGAAATTCTTGAACTGAAGCACCAAATTGAAAAGTTAAAACTGGAACTGGAATCTGCTCATCAGGAAATTAATAATTTATCTCTAGAAAATACAGACCTTAAGGACACCATCAAAACCTTGACTACAAAACAGGACTTAATGAAAAAAGCCACAAAAAGAATAACAACTGAAATGCTTACACCAACCAAAAATATCAAATTAGTTTCACCAAGCAAACCTACAAAAATGAAACAAAAACAACCGGTATCATCACTCTCTACTCCTAAATGTGATGAATCTCAAGTTCCAAAACTGGCCCAAAATGAAAGACTGGTAACCCAAGATAGTGAACCAGCTCAGTTGTCACAGTCGAAGAAAAAAGAACTATGTATTATAAGTAGCAATAAATCTAATAAGGTTATAAATATATCGGAAAGAACTTTTCCTGGTTATAATATATGCCATTATCTCTCGCCTTACTGCAGATTATATAAACTTATGGAAAACCTAGAATCTAAGTTGAAAGACTTTACATTGAATGATTTTTGTGTTATATTCGTGGGTAGCGAAGATTTCAAAACTACATACAATTATTCAGAAGTAGTTACTTATATTCGGAATAAGTTATTAAAGCTAAAGCATACTAATGTAATATTGTGTTTACCGACATTCAAATGTAACAATTATAGTGATATGTTTAACTGGCGAATAGAGATGTTTAATAATGTATTATATCATGACATTAATATTTATGAATATGCAGTGGTATTGGATTCCAACTTATATCTGCATTATGATTATACCATGTTCCAAAAGTATACTGGAGTGCTTAACAATAACGGAATGATTAATATATTTGAAAACTTAAAATATTTAATTGACAGTATGTCTTTACAGTCTGAATATGTGACTCATCAATGTACTAATAATAATAACGAAATGGACGAATGCATGATATTGAATAAAAATAATGAATGTAGCCTGACAAATATAAATAATGATAATTTTTTTCGCCACTAAGTCTCTGTATATACTGCATCAAAACATTGCAGGTTTAATAAATAAGGCAGAAGCTTTGTCTGTGTGTTTAACTGAACTTGAAAGAAAAAATAAATATTTAGATATAGTATGTGTAACTGAACACTTTATGATGCCAGAATATGTATCTCATCTGTACGTCCCTAACTACACTTTGGCTGCTCACTATTGCAGGGCAAGCAGTGCTAGGGGAGGAGCATGTATATTGGTAAAACTGGGACATGTATGGAAAGAACTACCTGAGGTTGCAGTACTATCAATAAACGGTATATTCGAGTGCTGTGCGGTTGAATTAGTATACTATAAAATTGTAATAGTATGCTTATACAGGGTACCGAAAGCAGCAAACATTAAACTATTCTTTAAGAAACTTGGACAATTGCTTACAATATTAAATAGGAAAAAATACAAAAATATTGTGCTAGCAGGTGACTTTAATATAGATGTATTGAAAAATAACCTGGTAACATTAGAGCTTAAGTGCCTATTACTTCATTTTAATTTAATACTGTCTCTAGACCAACCAACAAGATTGACAAGCCAAACATGTATTGACAACTTTGCACATAATTTTCATAAGTCTTGGCGAGCTGAAGTAGTTGAATTGGCGCTGTCTGATCATACAGCCCAAATTCTAAGATGTCCAGTGAATCATACATGCATTCTAAACAAATAGCGTAAAGAGCAAACTGATTACTCGTCTGAAAATGTAAAAAGGTTTCAAAAATACATAAGTAGTTTGACATTTTCTGAGATTTATTGTACTAATGATGCGAATACAGCATTCAATTTGTTTTTTGATCTGTTCCAATTAATTTATAAACTTTACTTTCCCTTAAAAATTGTTACAATTCGAGCAACTAAACCACTCAAATGGATCTCAAAGGGTATTCGAATTTGCAGCAAAAAGAAAAGACGACTCCTCTGGACGAGTAGAATAAAACCATCTCAATCTAATAAATTAGCTTATAATAATTATTCAAAGTTGTTTAAAAAAATAATTAATCTTACTAAAAAGTCACAAAATATATATAAAATTAATGTGTCCAATAATAAAATGAAATCTACATGGCAAATAATTAATAATAACAAATTAAATGTACCAAAACAAGCTATACAAAAAATAACAGTAAACAATAAAACCATAACGGACCCTGTTCTGATAGCAAACAGCTTTAATGACTTTTTTGTAGATAAAATCCAACCGGTTCTCATGTCACGCACACAACCTGCTTCTGCTATACCCAGTAAAAATCATTCAATGTTCATGGCCCCTAGTACACCTCAGAATATTTTAAGCATTTTAAAAAATCTAAAAAATACCGTAAATATATATATAATAATAATAGCGTAGGCCATGATGGCATCTCCACTAAAATTATTAAATTAGTTGGTAGCCTTATCTGTAACCATCTTAGTCACATACTAAATCTATGCATAAGTCAAGGAGTATTTCCAGAACGATTGAAAGTGGCCATTGTCAAACCAATTTATAAAAAAGAAAACAAAGACCTTATGTCAAACTACCGGCCAATAGCACTTTTACCTGCATTTTCGAAAATCTTTGAGAAATACATCCATAGGGAAGTGTATAGTTACTTGGAACATTCCAGTGTCATCTCTAAAGAGCAGAAGGGTTTTAGGAAAAATATGTCTATCAATATGGCCATCTATGACTTTTTACATCAGACAATAGTAAACATGGACAAGAGAAACCCCGTGTGTGCTGTGTACTGCGATATGACGCAGGCATTTGATCACGTGGACCATACCATCCTAAAAACTAAGCTTCATCGTTATGGTATCAGAGGTAACATCCTAAATTTGCTTATGTCATACATGACCAATAGAAAACAATATACGGTTATCGAAGGAATTGATTATAATGACAAAAAACAATTTACAAGTATTTCACACGAACGGACTGTAACGTATGGAGTCCCACAAGGGAGCGTGCTAGGTCCATTATTGTTTATTATTTACATTAACGATCTTCCTAGATCAACTGAGCAACCTATGACCCTATTTGCTGCCGACAGCACACTAACAGTACCTTGTAAGTCACTTGATCACTACGAACGCGATATTAACCACGCATTTTCGGCAATAATAGACTGGATGCACAACAACAACTTAAAAATAAATTTCAAAAAAACCCATGTCATGCACTTTAGCCAAAGACCGAAAAATAATCAGCTTAAAGTACAGTACAAAAATGATACGATAAGTGATGTAGATAATGCAAAGTTTCTCGGATTAGTCATAGATAGACAGTTGAACTGGAAAGCTCATATTGAAGAGTTATCCAAAAAAAATAGCATCCGTTCATATGCGCTTTATAAACTTGCTCCATTAGTTAATTTACCAGCCCTGCTGACTGCGTACCATGGCCTCATTGAACCAATACTACGATATGGCATCATATTCTGGGGCAATTCTGTCCACAAATTAAATGTGTTCAAACTGCAAAAGAGGTGCATAAGAACCATGTTTGGGCTACAAGTCACAGACACTTGCAAACCACACTTTGTACAACACAACATTTTAACGTTACCGAGCCTATATATTTATGAAACTGCAGTGTTCGTAAAAACTAACCCACACCTCTTCCAAAAAATGTCAGACGTAACCGTTCGCAGTCGCCGTGATGGCCATAAATTATGTATGCACACTGCAAATACAACACTCTTAAGCAAAAGTATTTTCTGTCTGGCTCCAAAAATCTATAACAGATTACCTAATTCATGCAAGACCCTCAATGTAACACAATTTAAACGATTTATAAAGAGACTCCTGACTACCAAATGTTATTATGCTATAGATGAATATCTTAATGATAAAAGCATTATGTAATGTGCTACTAATTGTGACTTGTATATTAAATTTTAATATTGTGTAAATTTGGACATAATTATTATTACTATAACTGACATTATTATTTTTCTTGGATATTTCGTAGGCTTTATTGACATTGACATGATATTAATTATTATTACTATAATTGACATTATTATTTTTTCTTTTATATTTTTATAGGCTTTACTGAAATTGACATGGTAATAATAATAATAAATTTTGTTTCATATTTGTAATTAACATAATTATGTCAATTGAATTTCTAATTAACTTGAGAAGCCTTACATTGTTATTCTAAATTCAACATTTGCATGTCTTGGAATGGACAGAACATGTTGAGACTGTATGTATAATGTATTATAACACCTAAATGTACACATGTTGAGACAAATAAATAATCTTTATCTTTATCTTTATCTTTAACATCATAAAAATATCCATGACTGAGAGGTCTCCTAAATGTTCTAAGTTCACAAATATATTCTTAAAATACTCGTCTTAAAAAAGACAATAAATTGTTCAATAAAACCCAATAAAGCAAAACCCATGAAAAAGTCGCACAAAAAAGAAAAAATTAAAAACAAAACTAAAGTTCATCAACAACTTTGTGTGTCAAGAAGTCCTGTGTCTTACACGAAGGTGACTATGACAAAGTATACTGAAAGAAATATAACAACAATTTCGCTTTGCAGTTGCTTACTTGGCTCGAGTCGTATTGTCTACCTGACTTTATCAATAGTTTTCTAGTACATTTAACTATTGTATTTTTATGTACTTCCACATGAATTGTATAATAATAATAATAATAATAATCTTTATTTGCAAGAACATTGTTACATAGATGGTAGGTCGTCTTAAAATTAAATGTGTACATAATGTTCTGCCTAAATTGGGCATGCAAATGTCAATAGAAAAGACAAGTAGTTAAAGGCACATCATACATTCACATTATCTGTCTATTTATAATTTAGAAACTCTTTCACTGTATAAAATCCTCTATCTATTAACCAACTCTTAAGGCTTTTAACAATTTTTTTATAGGGTAGGTCCTTTATATTGTTAGGTATGCAATTGAATATATATCCAGACATTGCAAAACAGTTCTTTTTGTAAAGTTCAGTCCTAGGAATTTTAGGCAAAACAATTCTGTCTGGATCCCTGGTGTTTCTCAAGTACATATCCTTCGCTTTAGTAAACAGATCTTTATTAAGTTTAACAAATTTGGCAATTTCAAATATATACATGCTTGGCAAAGTAAGTACCCTTAACTGTTTGAAAAGAGGTTTGCAGGATATCCAAGGTGCTACCCCACAAATTGCTCTTATGCATTTCTTTTGAGCAATGAAAGCCCTGTTTACCTCAGTAGAATTGCCCCACAGAATCAAACCATAATTAAGGACGGAGGCCACATAACCATGGTATGCACTCATGACCGTGTTTTCTGATGAGATTCGTCTTAATTTAGCTAAAACATACACAAATCCATTTGTTTTATTACACACTTTGTCTACATGTAACTTCCAATTAATATTTTTGTCCAAGACTATACCAAGAAACATTGTATGATCAACTTCCTCAATTACAAACCCATTATGCATTACATTTAATTTTTTTGATTTATGCCCGTATGTGGTAAATTGAATATATTTAGTTTTTGTAAGATTAACATTTAAATTATTATCCCCCATCCAATTCACAACAGATTTAATAGATTTATTGATGTCAGAATTGTATAGAGCAATGTTATCAATGTCAATATTATTAGCAATGTCAGTATTATTTTCAATGTCAGCAGTATTATCAATGTCAGTATTATTTTCAATGTCAGCAGTATTATCAATGTCAGTCTTATTGTCAATGTCAATATTATTATCGATGTCAGTATTATTATCAACGTCAGTATTATGTTTATTAGAATGAGTGGCATATTTCTGGATGTCATTAGTTTTAGATTTAATAATTATTGAAATGTCATCCGCAAACAGAGTGCATGAATTTTTCGTTACATCTGGGAGGTCATTGACATACAACAGAAACAATAGCGGACCGAGAACACTACCTTGCGGTACCCCAGAATGATTAATTACGCATTTAGAACAAGTTACTTCTAGCTCTCCTATTTTACCTTTGTTATCATTTATAGTTCTTATCTCAACACATTGTTTCCTGTTTTCTAAATATGTTTTGAGCCATGTTAAAGCGGTGCCACGAACCCCGTATTGTTCTAACTTATAAAGCAAAATACTATGTGAGAAAAAATTAAAAGCTTTTGTCATATCGAAAAATGAACTTTATCTCCCATTGAATCCCTGAATAGTTCAGATTTACAATTAGGATTTTAACCACTCAATTGCCAAATCAGTGGGACTCCCATCACATAGTCATCAAGTCATCTCAGTTACATCTCAAAAATACCATTCGGTGTTTTTGTCGACATTCAGACATTATAAGGGGAACACAGCTATTATTATTAGATTCGTGTTTGATAATTTAATATATGTAGGCTCAAAAAACAATGAGGAAGCGAATTTGCAACAACAGGCTTAAGATAATACGGTATATTATGTACATACATAGTTACGAAGCAGCGTATATGAGTTTACGCCGTCTTTCCTGACAGACTCTTTTATGCAGAATAAAGTGCTTAGAAACCACAACTTACTATGTGGTTTACACTTCCAAAGCAGAAATATTAAACACATTAATATTAAGAACATATTAGTAAACAAGGTCAATATATATTATGGTTCATACACATAATGTTCAATGAGTGTTCTTAAGAATTCCATGTTATTAAGCTAATATATTTCCTAGCGATGATTGCCCTTTGCATTACTCTCTATTGCTAACCAGAAGACCAAACATGATTAAAAAATACAAAGTTTATATTTATTGTAACATATAAAAAGATAAATAGTCCGTGTGGTCACAGATTAAGAATACGGAATGTCACCACCCCATATCATCCCATGGGTGTCGTAAGAGCCGACAGAGGGAGCATATTATGCAGAGAACAGCACTGTAAGAGAAGGAAAACTTGATACAAACCCTATACCAACCCGTTTGGCCAGCGTGGTATAGTAGGCCGATTCCTCCTTTCAAAGGAGAGGCCTAGTCCAGCAGTGGACTGTTAAAGGCTGATGATGATAAAAAAATAATTGTAACTTAATTTACAGCAGACGTCATGATCAATTATTGCCACCAGTTTGACGAATACTCCAAGATGATGCAATGAGATGACTTCTGAGAAAGGAGGTTAAGAGCCGTTTCATTTATACCATCTCGCAAAGCGACAGATGTCGCCTGTATTAGAGGAAATTAAGCGCGTCTTATTAACTTGTAGAGCAGGGTAAGATACGAATACTATTTCAAAGAAAATCTTGGTCATACTTTTATTACTAATTTTTTGGTTTATTTATTTTTAAATTACACAAAACAAATTACAATATTATTATAAATTAAAACAAACAAAGCCTAAATAATAAGCCACCGCTAGATATGTGACGGGTTTTGTGTAGCCGTAAATATTACGCACATGTGTAAAGTAGGTAAAGGCGGAAAAGTAAGGACAAATTTCTTTCTCTTTCCATACTACTCACTTATTAGTTTGTCAGTTCTAAACAAACGATTATTTCGTGAGTAGACTAGTAGTTGTTTCACAAAATTGGCAGCGCCATGGAATCTCGTATATTTTACGCAATGTAACTATTCGATTTCTTTTCATCGTTTAGAAGAAAAAGCAAAAAACAATACTAATGTATTTAAATCATTTTGGATACAAAATTAGTTGGAAAACATAAAAATCATCACACATTTTTTTGTAAGCTTTGGTTTAAATGTTTTACAATTATAAAGATTTCTATACTTTCTAAGGCCGTACTTACAGTATAAGAAATTTAAATGAAATAAATCCTCTTTTAATCCACCTCCTTAAAATTCTACGCGTAATCTTAACAGCCTTACTGCTGGTAAATTACGAAAAGTAATTACATAGGTCCAGAGGCACTTGCACTGTAAAGGACTCTGAATACGGTTTAATTCTGAAAGTTTCGCACGAGGAAGGCGCACAGGAAGGGAGTACCTTGGAAAAGTGGAAATATGAGTGTCTCTAATTCGAGCAACACTCCAGGACCGCTACCACTGGTGGGAATCTCGATGGATTATCGCGTAAAATAAGTTTTTATACTTTTGAGTGATTGTCGGAATCTCACTTTGTACGCACGCGTTTTTGTGATTGAAGTAAGATATATTATTGTGTCTTACATTAAATTAGATGAATCTCGTAGTTCATGCCTTTAGAGTTTAGTTCACAAATCTATAAAGAGAAATTGTATGTGTACGTATTTCATTTAGAAAATCTGGTCAATGAAAATATACTATTAACAAAGTACTGTTGAGTATCCATTCAATATAGAAACACTGATATAAATGTATTAGTCAGGCAGAATAACGCTAACTACGAAGAATTAGGACAAGAAACTACAACTGCGTAGAAAAAGGGACTCCGTAGAACATAATGTACATTTTACATTAATCTGGTCCCGCGTTATATAGGGTTACTGATCCGCACCCGTAGTTCAAAGCGTACTATGCTATAACCTATAGCTCTCCTCGATAAATGGGCTATCTTACACAACAATAATTATTCAAATAGAACCCGAGATTAGCGCTTCAACCAAGCAAACAAAAAACTCTTTAGCTTTATATAGATTATGATATTATCTGTTCAATTTATTGCGTTATTGACTGATTTACAGACAATGCATAGCCAAAACTATTGGGAACAAGAAGCTAAAATTTGGCATATTTATCTTTACATACATACATACATAGACTCACGCCTGTTTCCCCAAAGGGGTAGGCAGAGGCATATTAAACGCCCACTTTTCGCCAGTGTTTTGATCCCACGTAATAGGTGGCGAGCCTATTGCCGCTAATTGGGACATTTTGTTTGCCAGAGCCTCGTCCGTTGATCGGCAGGTGCACCACTTGCAGGTGAGGTTGGCTTGGGACCCTACGTTCTTGGTGGCAACCCTATGCACCCTATTTATCTTTATTAAGGGCAATAGGGGTGCACTAAGAACGGATTTCCCGAAATCCCCATGGCATCAAGGAGAAATCCTTGTGCGGGCGTAGCTACTATCATAAATCAGAAAATAACCAAATTGAATAGACTATAATTTAATATTTTAGACCGCGTGATTATAATTTATCATATATTATTTGTACCAATTAGTCAATACGATATTAATAAAATGCCGCCTATAATTTTTGATTCCTTTCAGCGACTTTCAGCTCTTTACAAATATTTAATGGTTCAAGGCTTTACTTTTATATATCATAAATATTGTTGTTGAAATGAATAACTTAAATGTTTTGCTAGAATATGAATGAAGAAAAAAATATGAAAAAGCAGGTAATAACATAACATAACTTCACGCCTTTTATCTCCGAATGGGTAAGCAGATGTGTATACATACCCACATTTCGCCAGTTATGTTTAAGTCCCAAAGTAATAGAGGGCAAGCCTATTGCCATCTATCGGGCACATTATTAGCAAGCGAATAAAAGAAAATTAAGAAATAAATAAAGCAGGTAATCGTTTCTTCAAAAGAAAAACTGTATATTTTTACCTCATACTGAATATTTAATCTAAACATGCTATATAATTTTGTTGTTTTGGAGCTACCAGTAAATAAACTTTTTTCAAAATTTGACTGCGTGATTACAATGTTTAACAATGCTAATTTTCAGCTCCCCAATGCAGTTTTTGCGTAAAGCTGCAGACGGATAGAAAGACATAGCGAAATTATAAGGGTGCTTAATAATTTACTACGGAAACCTAAAACCGTAGCCATCCCTTATATCATGAGAAATAGTAATGATGTTGTTACTTACACAAACTGGTATAAGTAACTAGGATATTACATTACAAAATATAAATCTTAACAAAACTCAACTTTATATGACATATATGAACTCCCACTTATTCATTAAGACTAAATCCCAAAGAGCAAACTTTTCAAGCTAAACTAAGCAAGAAGTGCCCCATATAGATCAATTGTATAATCCCGCCTCACTCACAAAAGCACCACCACCAATCCGCAGACAAACTACCCAAGTGTTGCCAGTGCAACTCAAATCACCCCACTTGTCACTCAGGGTAACAGTGGTAAAGGAAGTGGCAATACTCAAACGGAACCATCACGTAGTACCTCCACGATATTCAGATTCAGCACTTTCGGTGCAACTTCCAACGGTGGCGCATGAATAAATTTTACATGTTGTTTTCAAACTAGCTATTTGACGCGAATTTCGTTCGTTTGAATGTTTTTGATTCAAGCGTGGTAAGAATAATTCTATGTAAATTTAAAATTTATGCACTTTATTTGAAGGATTATTAGACGGTGGGAATTCTTTTGGCGTGTAAGATATGTGGTTTTTTACAACGGTGTATGAAATGTGAAGAAAGATAGTGTCTATTTTTTTGTGTAGGGAAATGTTTGACGGCTAGAAAACTATCCCCAGATAAGTTTGTTAAATACTAAATTCAGTAACGACTCTATATGTAGATTGAGTTTTGTTGTTAAATGTTCAAAATCATTATTTATTTTATATCATATAGTTTTATTGATAAGGTGTTTCAATATCACATAATTTACAACCACACCCACAGGGTGATTGTGATAAATTATGTGGGTGTGGTATTCACTTCTGCCTACCCCTTCGGGGATACAGGCGTGAGACTATAAATAAATAAAAAGATTATAATTTACAAATTATTGACAAATAATATTTGCTAAGCTGAGTTTTAAAATCTTTAATATCATTTCTTTTTGATGATGAATAATTTTGGATAGGAATTCGATAGCTTTTCGCAATTATTTGCAGTCTACTTAAACGTAATGTAATTTGGTGTTCCACCGCGAAGATAAAAAAATAAAGATATTTACCTCTGGATTGAATTCTCCAACTTTAATAAAACAATTATTATCCATATTTCTTCACGATTTTGCTTTAATCAACATGGCACAAGGCATTATTACCAAAACTTAATTCGTCCAAGGGAATTAAAGTACGCATCGCTCCAAGCAACTTCTTTGTTAATAACTTATAACTCATGTACGTCACTCTAAATTAATTCAAATAGGCCTGAACAAATAACATTTTTGTGGAAAGTAATTTCGCTTCCATATTCAAGTACAAGTTTTATATGGCTGTAATTGTAGAAAAATCGCAATTGTGTGTTTCTCTGAACAGCGTATTTGGATACCCATAAAGTACGTATATATTAGATGAAATAGCTTCTAGTCTTGGTCGTAAAATGTTAGAAATGATCGCATATCTAGTGGTCTGCGAAGGGTTTCAAGCCCTAACTTCCAACGTACACCCGAAGAAGTGAGTGATTTCGCTAGAAATGTATAGTTTGCAAATTTGTTACTCTCGGATTAGTGTCATGTCGTGATTGTGAAATAAAAGAATAAATTTGAACTTTATTTTCCAGGGAACGCGTTGTGACTTTTATCTGCATTTACTGCTGAATGGTGATATGTAAATGATACTGGATCTATTATTTTAAAAAGTAGATTAACATCAGTGACATTTTGTGAAGAATACACATTTGCGCACTTGCTTCTAATAAAGCAACGAGCCTACAATTTTTCTCTCTTTCTCTTTTTCTTTTATAAGATAACTCAAGACAACAATTTGTAGATCTCACAAAGTGTTGTCTCGTGTGGGAATCGAACCCACGACACGTGGCCAGTACCAAGCGGCGAAGCGACCGCTTAAACCATTACGCCAACCGTGCAGTCCAGTGCAAAATTGGTTATACCCTATAGAGTTGCATCCAAGACTTACACCTTGAACTCTGGCTTTTCTACAGGATGACTGCGGTCGGGCCTCCGTAATATAAAGGGAAAGCAATTTTCTATGACTTGGACATCATCATCAGCCTTTAACAGTCCACTGCTGGACTAGGCCTCTCCTTTGAAAGGAGGAATTGGCCTACTATACCACGCTGGCCAAACGGGTTGGTATAGGGTTTGTATCAAGTTTTCCTTCTCTTACAGTGCTGTTCTCTGCATAATATGCTCCCTCTGTCGGCTCTTACGACACCCATGGGATGATATGGGGTGGTGACATTCCGTATTCTTAATCCGTCACCACACGGACATAACTTGGACAACGGTCAGTATATTCAAAGGTAACGTCTTCCTTATAAGGACTATTAAAAATCTTCATGACAGCCGTCTTCTCTAAGGCATGCCACAAGCAATACTGAACAATTTAAATCGCAAATAATTAAGAAAAGACAGCGTGCACGCCATGGACACACATATTGGATTAACTCCTTAAGATTATTGCTGCTCTTATTTTTATTATATTCACTTATTATTTTAAAAAGAATCATCTCAATAAGTCTAGTTTATCTCAAATGAAGAAAGTGTAGTTAGAAATTCCCTGACAGATGGACAAATGACGTAGTCAAGTGGTAGGGCGTAGATAGCAAGTGACACAAAATCGATTCTTAAGGACGAGTTGGAGTAAAAATAACCTTAAGGTTATATTTAGTAGTAAACTACTTGAGATAAGGTTAAGATGACAGTAGGATTACGCCCTTTTTCAACGTCTAGAAATATAAATATAGTAATTGCGATACCATGAAAATAGTCGGCACCTATAGTCTCTGTGTTATGTATTTGCTACATAACCGAAAATTTCTATATTCCACCCCAAATGGCTCAAATACATAATTAGCTACTAGATTACTGTATTTGCGCCGTTTGAGGGTTTCCGCAGATGCAGCAGCAGCGCCAACATGGCCGCCCGTGCTTGGAACATGGGATGGCGCGAGGGTGTCTACGCAGGTTGCGTCCCACACCAAAGGCCTACCCATTTTCCATGGCAATAATGACATACCGTCAGGTCTCTTCCCATCGTCGCGTACCAAACCATTTGGTTCAAGTACAGCTGGTACGCCAGACGTGACAAGAGCACGACGGATTTTGTCATTTAGGTTAGCATGATGAGGAATTCTACCAGCGCTTCTGTTGCAAGACAGCCCATGGTGTCCGAGGCTATCGACGTCTTCTCCTCAATGACATCGATGCGGAAAGACACACGGAACACCTAAACGAAGACAAGTGGCGATGCGGAACGTCTAATTGTCCAACATGGTTCCTGTGTTGGACGATGGTAGTGCCTGAAGCCATAGACCGGATTCCCACTCCCCCACAGTCAGCATGCGAGCTCGCTCTGTAACATCAAAAGATGTATCCAAAAGATTTTTTCTCACAATGTTACAAAGCGGCGCGTCCCACTGTTTTAGGGAGCATAGGTTGGTGAGCAAATCAGTGTTTGGACAAGCCATTTTCCAGGCGTTTATAGCTTCGGTTTTGCACAGTACTTCTGAGTTAACTAGTGTAGGTAATAATATTTTCCTAGTTAACTCTTCCGTGCTGTGAACCGAAGATTGGAACGCCGGTAAACTGACACTGGAAATTTTGCGAACGCCGAGCCCACCCAGACGTATGGGTAAAGATGCTTGTAGCTAGGCTCGGTCATCCAAGTCCACATTTAATATATTTTTTTAAGTTATTTGTATAATTTGATCAATTTTTTCTAATAGTGTTATTTTTTTCCAAAGCAAATCTTAAGGCATGAGTAAATTTTGGGACGAAAAGACAATATCGAATAATAGTATAGGCCGAATGTACATTAATTTTGAATAGGCGATCTGAAATATCACAAAAATTTTAAATTTTTTCCTCTACGAAAGAATCGAAAGATTCTTCAAATACTGGAGAACCTAGGAGGCGAAGAGAACTTTTATCAACAATTTTGATGTCAGAAGCCAAATGATTAAATTTAGATATTATCGAATGTTTTTTTGAAGAGTCTGTTGTATTTATAAACAGCTCACATTTACTATAATTTAGTTCCAAACCAATAGATGCGAATTTATTTTTAAGAAAGGTCAAATCTTGCAATACTATGTCTGTTTCTCCTCCAAGGAGAAACAGACATATCCTCTTGTTAAGGTCGCACAGGTTCGCCCCATACAAGATATCAATGATAGCACCGTCCACATTACCGGAGAGCATCATATTTACTAGCGCAGTCAACTCCTTCAGAAGTGTATCGCCAGCCACCCCAGCACTTGCACACACAAGATCTTTTAGATGTTGTGGTGTCAAGGCATCGAGACCGCCTGCCGAGCCACTTCGGAAGGAGCAAACTGCTGCTAATACGTCCTTGGCCGTGGTGATCAGATATTCTGATTTACTGTCGGGAGCTTCAGGAAAGGAGAGATCATTAATTGGCGCTGGATGCTTGCTCTTCAGACCCGCAAGCGTATCTGGAGAGCAAGGCGCCACCCCATCACTGCTAAATAAAAGTCTAGACGCGCCCCGTATGTCGCCTTCCCTTCATTTGGATTCTACATATTGATACAGAGAATTACGTTTATTTGAACTGAATTTAGGGTCTAAAGTGTAGGCCGAAATTTGACAATTATATTTAATTTGATTTGTTAAAGAATTTTTACCTGCCTGATTTTTATCAACATGTAGAATCCTATAAGGGAAAGTCAATAATTGCTCCCAGGCCGTTTTTGAGTTCTCCCTTACGACAAGACCAATGCATTCAGCCAATTTTTTTGACACAGATGGTCTTGCCCTACGGGGAACTCTTTTAACTATCGGAACCGAATGTTTTAATTTAGATAGAGTTTGCCAAAAAGGAATTTGGTTGTAGTCTCCTGATATTGGAGGTGAAGATATTGAAGGGCCAGAAAGTACATTTTGAGATTTATGTACTTTTCCAAAATGTACCTTCAGGCCCCGCTTACCTTTGAAAAAACGGTCCTGGGAACAGTCCGGACAGCGCACCAGACCAGCCAGCGATGTGGTAGGTTGATTGACACCAATTGCCGCATCGCCAGTGTTATTGAAATCTTGCATACACACAATATTTACAAAAATAACGCCATAAAAATATACACAAACATTATATCATAAATTATATGTTCAAACTGTCAATGTCACTGAAATTTCTTTTAAAAGTCCTACAAACAATAATAATTTGTCCAACAACTTCTTTGTTGTTTTAACCCGGATTGTCTGCTATGTTCTCACTTCGGTCGGTAACGGGGCCAAATCACACTCAGCCATCTACGACAGTGGACCTGACGAAATATCCATCGTGGATGGTTTGCTGTTTTTATTTGCAGAAACAGTCCTTATTTGAAGGCAATATGCATCGATGCAATATGTGTTATATTTTATAGAACGTTGACAGCGGGTGTTTCTTAGGTGCTTGGGTTTTATAGAATCATGATGGATTTATTTACTGCTTGTTAGGCAAACTGTGTTAAATATTTAAATTAAATTGAAAGCACGAGTAGAATCCTGTTATCAAATTAATTATTATTTATTATTATTTTTCACTTAATTTTTTACTTGACATGTTCGTCTTCTTTAGTTTTGTTTGAGTTATATCCGAAAATTGTATCAATATCGTATTTGCTCATCGGTTGTAACTTTTACGTGAAAGACATACTGAAATAAAACGACGTATTCCCAGAGACGAGTGGCAAAGACCACAGAACACCATATACCCTGGCGGGGGCAAAGACTGACAATGTTTTATTTCTTACTATAGAAGTAAACACATTTAAAATATATGTCTATATGTCTAGTGACAATAAAAGACAGATGGCCAGTACGATACATGGCCAGTGCTAATACATACTGTGTAGATATTAAACCTTCAACACCCCCACTATATCTAACAATATGTATATACACAATTATTACAATCTTTGAAATACCTACCTAATATATCCAAAAACTGATAATGTTTTACAATACAAAGCCTTTCTGAATACATCAGCTGGCAACTCAGCTGTAGGCAAATATTTCACATTTACAATTGTATTTACTACATATTCTATACAAAAGTAAAATATCTCAATAGACGCTTTACATTGCACAATGTTCTCTAGAATAGCAATTGTAAAAGTAACTCAAAAATCTAACTGCATAAGTACTATCAGGCCTGGTTAGAACTACTAAGTACATTAGACAACCAATAGCTTGCTGATATGGGAATTTTCCAACATAGTTTTCCCCCTTACATACATGCAAGTTAATTTTTGTAACACCTGATCAAAATAATCAGACTAGTTCAATGTGATAGATTTCTCAGATTTATTAACCCATTGACACCAATGACTTTCTTAAGTTTGAAATATTAATACATTTTTCAAATATTCTGTTTCTTTACAACTATTTGAAAAATAAAAATCTCTACAAAAAAATATTTCTAACTTTTGTATACATACATGGATCTATCTTAGATCTCCTATAAACAATACATTCATAGCAACTAGATCTCCTATAAACAATACATTCATAGCAACTACTAGATCTCCTATGAACAACACATTCATAGCAACCTCCTGTAAACAATACATTCATAGCAACCTCCTATAAACAATACATTCATAGCAACTAGATCTCCTATAAACAATACATTCATAGCAACTAGATCTCCTATGAACAATACATTCATAGCAACTAAATATGCACGGAACCGAACTTTGTTATAATATCACTGTCATATTTTACAAGGCACCCACTTACACTGCACAACCCTACCATCTTGTGAACTATCACATAATTCCCATGCATCATTTTCTTTAGTTCTTCTTGCATGGTCAACATCCACTGTTTCTTTTCTGGTCCATTGCAGTGTCAAACCTGCCCCATCATAGGTTTCAGCTCTTGAACAAAGATTTAACATACCACATCTCTCTGGTGGTTTCCGTGTTGGAGTTATCTTCAAGACTAGATATATGAAGATTCCAAACTTGTTACCTTCTGGGCTTGTTGTTTACCTTCAAGACTAGATGTTGATTCCAAAACCTGTTACCTTCTGGGATTGTTCTGGTGTTTTACCTAATCCCCCACTGAAGCAACATTCTGGTCTTGCACTTGAATCACACATTCTGAATTGATTTCTGGCTTCAATTTCAGGCCTATAACCTGAAATAATACAACGTTTGCCCATCGACCGCGCTTGTAATTTCTTTATCTGGTTCTGCCTTTATACAATGTTTCATGCCTTCCAGAACCAAGAAATTTTCTGCAGCGAAACACCACTCCGAATAATTATCGCGTCCCTTTAGTTTCGGCACATTTACTAGGTAGTTGCTAGCCATTTTGTGAAACTGATATACTGCGATAATTAGAATTACAGCTAAATCGCACTGGATACTGTCTTTTAACACTTGCTTGCAAAATTCTTGTTAAAACGAATACTGTCTTTTAACACTTGCTTGCAAAATTCTTGCTAAAACGACTCAATTGCGATTTTAACACTTGCTCGCAAAATCCTTGTTAAAACGAATACTGTCTTTTAACACTTGCTTGCAAAATTCTTGCTAAAACGACTCAATTGCGATTTTAACACTTGCTCGCAAAATCCTTGTTAAAACGAATGCTGTATTTTAACACTTGCTTGCAAAATCCTTGTTAAAACGACTCAATTGCGATTTTATGAGCTCCCTGGGCCCATAACCTGAAATAAAACGACGTATTCCCAGAGACGAGTGGCAAAGACCACAGAACACCATATACCCTGGCGGGGGCAAAGACTGACAATGTTTTATTTCTTACTATAGAAGTAAACACATTATTTAAAATATTTGTCTATATGTCTAGTTACAATAAAAGACAGATGGCCAGTACGATACATGGCCAGTGCTAATACATACTGTGTAGATATTAAACCTTCAACACATACAAATACATATTCATCTTAAATACGTATGTAGGCACTAGAATATACTTACTATTTCAATAGTTACCATTATTTAGCCATACAAATGTTTATGGAAAATTCGAGGCATATATCAGAAGAATACAATTAATATCATGTTTATAAAATTATTAGGCGATTGCGAAAGTGTTGAAGTATATATATATTACCCCCGTGTCACAGAGGATAGTGAGTTATATTACACTGACTTACTACATTACTGATACAGACAGACAAAATCTATAATATAAAAATGAATCGCTGAATATGTTGCTAAGCTCTAATCTCGAGAGCAGCTAAACCGATTTCGCTTGAAGTACGAGGATGGTTCTTCCAGAGAAAAAAAAAAAAAAAAATTTTTTTTTGTAAAGAATCGACTATTAGGCGTTTGAATGTGAAAATCATTACGTTATGCTCGACCCGGAAACATAGAAATTCATGATCACACTCTCTTAAACAAGTCTGTCTGGCACTCAGTAAAAGCTCACACTAAAAATATTATAGCACTTCTATAAATCCATAGCGTCACGTCTAACAATAAAAAGCGATTGCACCAAATAGGCCACTACGTCACCAAAATCTCACAAAAGCAAATCTTTATTACTTTCACTATTACAATCTTAAAGCTCGGCACTGTAACACGTGGTCTCACGCACTGAGGATATCGATTGATATTACCCTGGAACTAATACAAAGGAAATGCATGTACCTTACTCGCTTTCGGTGTCGATGAATTTTTTTTTTCAAAAGGTAGAAAAATAAAATTCTTGGTTTATTGAATCCGCTTATAGAATAACTCGATACAGATAAATATATTTTATTTTGCAGTAGAATTTGATCCTGCAGTAAGTAATATTATTTCTGTTAAACCAGTTTTTCGATATACATATTAAGAAATATTCATCCGACATATTTATTTTACGAAGATCTGTGCTGCTAGTTTACCTTATTATACATAGTTAGATATAGATATCTAAATACTTGGTCTGAATATTTTGACAAGAGGTCTTTAACTAGAGGTATTTGGTACAAGACGATTCGACCTTCTCTTCCTCGCACGACCTGGTTCAATGTGAGCAGGATGAACAGGCAAAAAGTTGTGACGGCTTTGAGATTTCGATCCGGCCATGTACCCCTCAACAAGTTTGGTTTTATGATGCGCAAGATACACACACCAAATTGCATAGTTTGCGGCGTAGTTGAAGATGTACATCATATCCTCGCTGAGTGCAGACGTAATGAAGTCCAAAGGCGCCAGGCTTTCCCTACCAGCTTCGCCTTTATCAGACGAGGCTCGCTATATCACATTGTTGACACGGGTATGAAGTTGCGTGTAAATTAGATTATTAATAATTTTAACATTTGTATACAATCATCGGGGTGACATCTTCTAGTAAGAAAAAACCCCGCAACTAAATAAAGAAATAAAGAAAAAAAAACAGATCTGCGCTGGGACTGTTAACCAGCCTAGTCTAAATTTTACCACCTGTATGTGGCGGCCTACGTTATAAACGAGAGTCACTGTCCAAATTTGAGTAGTTTTGGCTTTGATGATATGTGTCACGAAAAGTAAGTTGAGATTAAAGTTTTACTCGTATTAAATCACTTGACTTTTTGACTTTGTAATGGAATCTCAACCTGAGTGAGGTTGAGATTCCACTACAAAGTACGATGACATGTAACTATGACAGGAATCAAATTATTCCTGCATTTAAATATTTCTACCAAAGAATATAAGGATAAAAAAATCTAGATTATTTTCCCCAAAACTCTTAGACCTAATTTCCATATAGTACGTATTATTTCAGTTATCCTAAAAACTGCACCTCATAGCAATAATTTCTTTACAACATACCAGGTAAAATAAACCGTTATGCTACAACTTTTCTAACAGGGAAATGGTAGAGAATAATAATATAAAAATACTGCGAATCTCATAAGCAAGTCGAACAAATATTACTACAATAAAGTATTGAAAAATTCTTGCTCTCAAGACAGCTGGAAATTCCAGTGGAAATTTAGTTTCGATGGATAACAGAGAACGGTCGAAGTGAAATGACAAAGTCACTGTCAGAGAATTGTGGGAAAATTGCAGAGTACGGATCAATCCGTTCACCTAGCTGCAACCACTGGCATGCAGCTGCGCTTACTACCTCGAAATTGCAGTCGTATAATTTACGTGCCAGTAAATCTTGTCATGCCAGTATTCAAAACGAAATCGGTGTTTAATATATTATTAATAGAGTAAACACAGTATTTATGACAACCGGCTGGCCCAGCGGGAGTGTAAGCGACTGAGCCAAAGGTCGCGGGTTCGATTTCGATTTTTGTCTTGGTCTGGGTGTTTATATGTATAATATATACTAAAAAAAGTATAAGTACATGTACATACATGTACTTATACTTTTTTTATCCATTATCTAGTACCCATAGTACAAGCTTTGGCTTAGTTTGGGACTAGAGGGTGTTGTGTGAATGTGGTAGAATATTATTATTATGTGTCTCTGTTACACGGCTATTCTTCTAACATTTAGTGTTAAAAGAATAACCGGACCTTTGGGAAGCTTACACGGGGATATGGATCCAACGTGCAGAGGCCCGTAGAGTGCTTTAATCTAATTTATTATTATTATTTATATGAAAGAAATGCTGCTTGTACATGAATGAATGCGCAAATATTTTATAACATTACTACATAAGCCCGCGGTTACACCCGTGTCATTTATGGCTACGGCTCCAATCCCGTGGCTCATAGCATGATGTTATATAGCCTGCAGCCTTCCTCAATAAATGAGCTATCTAACACTCAAGAATTTTTCAAATCAGACCAGTAATTCCTGAGATTAACGCGTTTAAGCAAACGAACAAACAAACTCTTCAGCCTTATAATATAAATAATAAGTACAGATATGTTTTTTCGACATGCTTATCCTTGAAGAATAATGTTTTAACATGTTTATCATCTTGTACACTTTTCTCATGAAGTATTCAGAAACTTCATCCTAAAACTGTGTTTTTTATGACAAAACAAATTCGACATTAACATTTTCAAAACTGCTTCATTAGAACAGATTTGAAGTGTTGATAAATTTCTTAATTTATTTAGTTATAATTTATTCAAAAAAAATAACTTTTAAGCTTGAAGTTACGTTCGTTATAAACGGTTTAACTTTAAGCAGATTTCATCCAAAACCACACAAAAACTTGTTGTTTCACGCAATTATGGTAGGTATGGTGCCGAAGAAAAAAATGTTCGTAGTGATTGGTACAACATGGGATTTCAGTTTTCGTTAAGGGTCTTTTTACACCCTGTGTATTTGTGGGAATCAAACCTACGACACCTAGCTTAGCGGACACGATCACCTACTAATAGACCAAAAGGCAGATAAATATTTCTTAAATCTGGAGACAGCAAAGCATAGTTAGACTACTAGCCAGAACGACTGGTTACTTTAAATTCTTTTATGTCAAAAGTTCAGTTATTTCATTCAAATTCGCTGTAACAGTAGTAGCAGAATTTGGCAAGGCGAATGCACAATGCGAGATGGGACAAGTCGTAAATTTTCATTGTCTCTATCTAAATGCATCGAGTAATCAATTAATCAAGTAAAACAATCCTTAAAGACTGCGAACGTTATTGTTTATGTTACAAAGAATTTAAGACGTTTTCCGTCACTGTGTTCCGTACTAATTGAATTTAACGTAGGAAGTATCTACAATGGATATTTTTTTAGTTGAAGAAATGTTACGTATACATTTTATACCATTATATAACCTTTTCACTGATGCACATACGCCTCTTCTAACTTTACAATAATTGTGCGATCTTAATTATTAATAAAAATTAATCTTGATATTAAATCAAGATTGGCCTTCTATAAAACGCTGGCTAATACGAGTTGGTATAGGATTTGATGTCGAGTTTGCATCGCCTTTCCAAAGATATTATTGTTTTCGTGCATTTTCCTTAGTCTCAGCTTACAACACCCATGATACGAATTAGGATAGTGACACCTTGTATTCTTAATCTGTCACCACACGGAATATTAATATTCTACATAAATCACTTCAACCAGCCACCAGTCTTTATACTTCTTGACTCTCACTATTAAAAAGCACTGAGGATACACACATCAAGATTTGTTGACAAAAATAAATAAAAGTACTAAATTTCTAGTGTATTGGGTCTTACACGTGCGTAAACCTTTACGTTGTATCTTAAGCAATCGTTTATTTAGCGTAATATCGACTTAGCTATAAAATATCAGTACATACGTATTTTCACATTACTGCTCTATCATAAAAGACAGCGTGACATTCCCAATAAAAATAATATGGTTCATATAAATGTATTTATTGTATGAAACGAATAAGTTTGACCAAAATTCCTGCAACTGGATCAACGAATAACAAAGTTTTTGACGTATTTACGAATCATAACTTGTGTAATGATTATATTATTACTTAGTGGAATGTGTTTTGTAAAGCGTTTGGTATCAAGATATTACTTTATTCTCTGACAGTTCAGACAGAGTGGGCGAGTAGTTGAGTCTCGTGCTATCACCATATCACTTGGTACGATATTTGAGACGAAAAGATTATTTTATGTCGCCGTCTTACTCTTCATTTATTTGAAACGAAAAGGTCGTATAGCGTAACTTTAAATAATTTCTTACATTGAGTACAATTGTATGAGGTTTTCAATCCCTCGCGTTCGGTTTCTGGTCACCGAAGACTTGTAAAATCACAACTCCATGATGCGCATCGAAATACGTAATAACATTAGCATCTTGACTGAATGACTTGAACATACATAATAAAGTGATTCTCTGAGTGTACTCATACGTTGCTCTACCAAATTATAGTCATAGATATCAGAAAGATATGCCTTCACTGCTTAATTACTTTGTATAATATGTAAATGGCGCTTGCTAAGAGACACAACAGATTCAGTTGCTAAGCTATGAAGCTATATTCCTGATTTAATGAAATATAGTAAAATTACACCCTTATTTAAATCTGGTGACACATCAGGCCCCTCAAATTTTCGACCTATTTCTGTATTGCCAACTCTTAGTAAAATTTTTGAAAAGTTAATACTTAATCAATTGCTTAATCATTTTAATAGACATAATCTTCTTCACAAGAAACAGTTCGGATTTACGAGGGGTTGTTCAACTACTGACGCAGCAGTTGAGTTACTGAAAAGTATTTTTGCGGCTTGGGAGAAGTCACAAGATGCGTTAGGTATATTTTGCGACTTATCAAAAGCCTTTGATTGTGTACATCATGATACTCTTATCAGAAAATTATATTACTAAGGCATTAGGAACAAAGCTCTCGATCTTCTGACTTCTTACTTGGGCAACAGAATCCAGAAGGTCGAAGTTAATGGTAAGACATCTCCAGGTTCAGCTTTAAAAATGGGTGTCCCGCAGGGTTCAATTCTAGGTCCATTTCTATTCTTGATATATATTAACGATTTACCTAATTATGTAAAAGTCAATCATGAGATTGTGTTGTTCGCGGATGATACATCTTTGATTTTTAACATTAAACGACAACAGGTTAATTTTGACGAAGTAAACAATGCACTCAGTAAAGTTGTTAATTGGTTTAATGTAAATAACCTATTACTTAATAATAAGAAAACGAAACTTTTAAAATTCTCTATGCCTAATGTTAAACAAATGGAAACCAATGTGCAACTTAATGAATCTAGGATTGAGCCCGTCGAGACAACCATGTTTTTAGGTATTTTGCTCCACACCAAACCTACCATTTGTCCACATATTGAAAGGCTATCGGGCAAACTCAGTTCTGCAGCTTATGCAGTTAAGACAATTAGACGCCTTACAGATTTAGAAACAGCTAGAATGGTTTATTTCAGTTATTTTCATAGCTTAATGTCGTATGGGATTCTTCTCTGGGGGAGTGCTGCAGACCTAAATACAATATTCGTTCTACAGAAAAGAGCTGTAAGGGGAATTCATAGCCTCGGTCCAAGAGTTACTCTAAGAGAAAAATTCAAAGAAATAAACATTCTAACTGTTGTATCACAATATAGTTATGAAAATCTGTTATATGTACATAAAAATATTGACAAATTTAGTAAAAAATGTGATACACATTCTGTAAATACGAGACACAAGAATAATCTGGTAGTTCATAGCACTCGTCTCCACAAAATAAGTAGCTGTTTTATGGGGCAATGTATACGCTTTTATAACAAGCTCCCTTATAATTTAAGAAACTTATCTATAAATAAGTTCATAAAAAATTTTTAACAAAAAATAACCGCCTCCAAAATCTGAAAAATGTGTTAAAATAGCACTAAAAAGTAAAAAATAAATTCCGTTATTTTTACTTCAATTTACTTATAAACATCACCTATTCAACTGAATATTATAAACTTGTACGAATTATACGTATCTTCCACTTAATTCACATACCTGACACAATACATATTTTTATATAACTAACGAACTAAATTAAATACCTATCACCAGAAATCAGATAAGTACATTATATTTTTGGACTAAGTACTTAGAAAAAAATATTTTATTAGGACTATAATATACAATTATACTTTTTTTTGGAGTCGGTGCCAGCTGAGATTTTAACAATTAAAGATGTTATTAAGTGACCGACACGAACGCGGGCAGGGCAGACGCGTGAGGGCAGACGTGGTTGACGGTTGTCTCCGATATCCATTTTTTCTATGCGCTTGTATGTAGGTAATTATTGTATTGCAGTGGATTGTGGTTCTTTAGAGTTATTTTACACGAAATCTGTGTTCATTGAAATAGGTTTGATTTGGTTCTTGCTGCATTTTAGTATTGCATCTTTACATAATTAAATTTTTCTTGTTTTTCAAATTTTGAGATCTTTTTGTAAAATCTTTTCAGAATTTGAATTGTTCCAAATATCGCTTTAAGTTCTTGTTTTGGTTAGATAGGTAATTGTAAATAGGTATTTAGGTTAATTTGTAACTGGGCTGTCGCGCCTATTGCCAGGTTCCGTTGTTTTCTTTATTTGCAAAATAGGTTTGGTTAGATCCTACATTGTGGTGTTAATGTAACTTTAGGTACATATATTTTGTGTTATAGAAAACTTCCCAAAATTTGATTTATATTTGTTGATTAGATTTCTCGTCATTTGTAAATTACTTACAAGTTAGATGAAATTTTGCTAAATTATCGTATCAATACAGCTTTTCATATATTTTGTACATTATCAAGAAATTATTTACTAAAACGTTTGGCTGGCACCGACTCCAAAAAAAAAGTATAATTGTATATTATAGTCCTAATAAAATATTTTTTTCTAAGTACTTAGTCCAAAAATATAATATACTTATCTGATTTCTGGTGATAGGTATTTAATTTAGTTCGTTAGTTATATAAAAATATGTATTGTGTCAGGTATGTGAATTAAGTGGTAGATACGTATAATTCGTACAAGTTTATAATATTCAGTTGAATAGGTGATGTTTATAAGTAAATTGAAGTAAAAATAACGGAATTTATTTTTTACTTTTTAGTGCTATTTTCACACATTTCTCAGATTTTGGAGGCGGTTATTTTTTGTTAAAAAAATTTTATTTCCTGTTTTTTAGTGAATTTTCCTTTTCTGCAGTTATCGGATTTATCGAAATTCAAGATGGGTACTTAGACTATTTTTTTTACTGCGGAAACTCTTTTGCTGAGTGCCTCTCCGCGTGGCGGGCAAAGAATGGGATACAGAGAACGAGGGTGTGCTGCTCCTGGGTCCCGTTACGTTTGTCCTGTAAGTAGGGCTCAGTCTCTGGAAGTGTCCGCCCCACTCGCACAGTATGTGGTAGCGCCTCAAACTGTGCGAGTACAGTGGTTCCTCGGCTATCCAAGACCGCTGTATTCTCGGGGTCGTTCGTGTTCGGGCAGCCAGATTGCCACCTCTGATTGCCCACGGGCCTAAGGAAGATCTTGGGCTAGCGGCCATTGCCACCACCACGACGCCGCGCGCCTGCGTCTGCGAGCGGGATCGGCTCTCTTGCGATCCAGCTTGGCGGCCTCCTTCTGGAGCATGACCGCTTCGCAGAAGGAGACCACAGTATCCCACCGGATGTCTTCCGCCAACATGGCCTGGACGACGGCCTTCGGAGAAAGATCGCCTCCGATAACAGAGACCAAGTCTCGCCGCTCGGTTTCCCATGCAGGATACTCAGAGAGCGTATGCTGGGCAGAGTCCAGGTCACTGCCACAGTGGTGGCATGCCGGCGTCGCCTCGCGGCCGATTCAGTTCAAATACTCGCCAAAGCATCCGTGTCCGGTGAGTATCTGAGTCAACCTAAACGTGACGCAGGCACTTCTCCTCTCGATCAAAGATGGGTAGACCTACTAAACGCGCTGCCCGTATGAGACAGCGCCGTTTAAATAAAACTATTTTTTTATTGCTGCTAGTGGCAGACGAGCAAACTGCCCATCTGATGGTAAACGGTAACCACTGCTCATAAACTTCACTAATATCAGGGTATACACAGCAAAGCCACTGCCTACCGTGAAAGTAATGCTCTCTTTAAACCTCGTTTGAAGAAGGACAAGTCATAGCGCTCGGGAAACACCGCAGCAGGTAGTTCATTCCAGAGCCTACAAGTACGTGGTAAAAAAGACCTCTGGAAGCGCACCGTACTAGATGAGAACGCTTCCAGGTAGTGCGGGTGAACTTTACTGCGTCGGCGAGTGGTACGTTGGTAGAAGCGTGACCCTGGTACCAAATTAAACAATTCTTCGGAGCACTCCCCCGTGAAAGAGTCGGTAAAATACGCAGAGAGAACTCAAGTCTCTCCGCTGCTCCAGCGACTCTAGTCTAGCCGTGAGATCGGAATCATCGATGATTCGAACAGCTCGTCTCTGTAGGGAGTCAAGTGGATCAAGCTGATAGTTTGGCGCTCCGGCCCAGAGATGTGAGCAGTACTCCATAACTAGCGAAGAAATGGAGAAACGTCTATCTCAAAGTAGGGAATCTCGGTCCAAGGCCAATTCAAGAGAAAGTAGTGAACTGCGTGAAAAGAGGTTATCACAAATGCGGGCTTACAGTGAAAAATATTAAATCGTGTAAACACTGAAGAACGTACTCATCGTCTGCTCTTTGAATTAAACCGTACTACTATTAGTTATTCTGGGATTTATAATCAAAGTTATTATATGTATAAGCTAGCAGTTGGCGGCTTCGCTCTTGCGTAATGACGGACTTTTTATATAAAAATACAACCCCTATTTCCAAAAACACGTAAATATATGATCACTTATTTCTAATCAGAAGCTAGTTTATGAAATTTCACTTCGCATAAAAACTTTCAACCCCTATTTCACCCTTTTAAACGGTAGATTTTAGAAATCGCTAAAACACGTATTTGTTTTATTTCTAACCAGAAGTTTGCACACAAAATTACACGCTATTGTTTTAAAAATGACGGACCTCCCATACAAACTTTCTACCCTACATACTCTTTCAACTTTATATCACCCTCTTAGTTGTTAGATTTGAAAAAATCTAAATTGCGTGTTTATTTTTTCTAACAAAAAATATGTATAAAAATCCTTCCTTAGTGGGTGCTTACGTCATAAAATGCATCGATTGTCAAAATTTCAAGTCTCAAGCCCCTGTGGATTTGGCTCTGCGTTGATGAATAGGTCAGCCCAAGCAATTTTATATATATAGATTTACTCTCCAACCTTTCTTCCTCCCGGTTTCATCAATACCTGGTAATGGAGCCCGAAGTAGGCCCATTGATCGCGACTTTTCTAGTGTCCACTGAAGAAAAGTCACAGTAGGTAAATGCTTAATTTCGTTTACTTGGATGACTTAATTTTTGAAGTTTTTAATGAAACTATTGGATTGATTTTGATAAAATTTGAGTTTTTAATGAAACTATTGAATTGATTTTGATAAAATTTAAAAGGGACCCACCTAAAAGTATATGCTTTCAAACAAAAAAAGAATTTTGGAAATCGGTCGATAAATAACGGAGTTATGAGGTAACAAACATAAAAAAAATACAGCCGAATTGAGAACCTCCTCCTCTTTTTGGAGTCGGTTAAAAATTATTGTTAAAGCGAAATTATGTTCAAAAGCATACTATAAAATATCTGAATATAAAGACGACCAAAACGCTTGTGATTGAGCTGTTCTAATTCGGCACACAAAAATAATTGTATAAGATGCTTTTTTTTAATGACGTTTCGTAACTTGCAAAGTTTATACGAAATAAAGAAGTATTTCATTTCATTTCAAGCGGTTGCAGGAAGGGACGAAGTTTTAGAACATATCCCAAGGGGCATTTTTTTTTGAGACTGACAAACAGACGTTTCACCTGTGGCAAGCGATTACCGCCGCCCATTGGCACTTGCAACACTAGAAGATACCCGTGTACGTTTTTTTTTATAGCATAGGTAGACAAACGAACAATCGGGTCACCTGATGGTAAGTAATCACGGCCGCCCATAGACACCTGCAATGCCCGAAGGATCACAAGTGCGTTACCGGCCTGGATAAGAAAAGGATAGTGAGAAGGTAGTACTATCCGACTCGACGCCCTATTCATGCTGATATCAGCAAGTAGATAGAACCGAAGTCAAAGTTTCGTGAATCAGACATCAAGTAACCCTTCTCAAACTAATACTGCTAAACAAAAATATCATAACAATTGCAGAATATTCACGATAAACGTTTTTTCCGTACACTGTACCTTAATTTACGTTAGAGTACTCTATTTTATTGGTGTTGCGTTACAAAGATATATCGCCTAGGGTCTGTTATTTGATTTCCCTCTTTTATTTGTAAATCACTTTGTTCGTATTTTGATGTTGTCACGTTAGGGTATAGTATATCAGCTGCCGCCGTGACGTCGTACTTTCAACATGGCTGCCGAAAGGTTAGTCGTCCAATAAGGTACCATTTTCTTTTAGCGTTTGCGAAATAAATTGTCATTACGGAAACACGGGGTTGAACTTTTGCGATGTGTACGAGTCTAATATTAATATTTTATTGATAACTAGAGGATGGCCGCAGCTACGCCCATAAAGTTTATTTTAATTTACCTAACCGTTTCTTCTCTATTCTGTAGTCTTCTTAGTTTACCCTTACGTACGTCCCCAAGGAACATACACGCAAAATTTTAGCTTCTTGCGCCCAATAGTTTCGTGTGCATTGTCTCTTGGTCAGTAATTATCGCAACAATTTATTCATAATATCTGATCGTGTCTAAAAATATTATAGATAGCATTGATATTTTGATTCTTTGATGTTACAAAAATTAATTACATTATTTTTGTAACATCAAAGAATTTTGCCTCGATGTTTTGCTGAAGGATTGATCTCTAGTCTAACATTCACTTTGCTACAGAGCGACAGCCTTTTGACTTTCATTACACACCCAGCCATATTCCAAAGCTCAGGCCAATAATGTTTGCTTCATCATCATCACGTTTTACGTGCGTTTCAAGGCACAAAAAATGTTTTTTTTTGACCGGTCACCCATCTATAAAACAAACAGTGATAAACACCTTAACTTCGTGAATCAAGAGATTATTGCGATCGCAATTTCGGCATAGAGTTATGTGTGTAAATTACATTTGGATATCACGGTTTAATATTGCGTTTACGATTACGAGTAACCGAGAATACGTTTGAAACTAGTTCAAAGTGTTATTGGATTTTGCGTTGACCAATTCTCAGTAGTAATTTGCATCCTAGAAATTCGTCAAATAGAGGAAAGCAATCTTTATTATACGTGGAATCTAAAACAGGGTAGTTGGTTGTAGATATTACGTATGTCTAGTGGTGAAATATAGCCTATAATATTAATATTATATACCCTTTCCACGCATCGCATCCTTCTTCTTATATGAAGTATGGTCACAACTTTTAATCATACAATTTTAGACCAAAGACTTGTCTGTTTTTCAGTTGAAAGAAGTCTACTGATAATAGAACCTCCCTGGAGACACACACAGACCAATATTGAACCACCTGTAATCAACTGCTTGCCGAAATATTTCCCAACCACCAATTCATTGTACTTCCAATAATAATATTATTAATTGGATCATCTTATCGACCCTGGTATGAAAATAAAAATGAAATTATATCAGATCTATAGCCAGAAGTAGATAATGCAAAGGCAGTTGATTAATAGCTTGACTGACGTCTCAAAATTCCTAGGAAGATGATAATTTCTTCTCTATTATAAAGGTACACAAAACGCCTAGATCGTAAACCTTAAGTTAGTACAAAGCACTTTTATATAAAAGCCAACCAATAAGAAATATGTGTACCAAATTCAATAAACTTTTACTTGTACCGACGCGCTTTCATATCGATGGCAACAATATTATACTAGATATATGCTTAAACATTTCTATAGTCGGGCAATTCAGTACTGTCACGCCTTAATGGCGGTTGGATCGTCAAGTTTATTTGAAAATGTTTATAGGGGTTATAATCGGTACTGAAATTTTGTCAATCATGATTTGGTATTTTTTGTAATTTTAATGTTCAGATGATTCGGTTGATGGTAACAAATTACTCCCACCCATAGTCACCCACAACGCTTAAAGGAGACACAAGAGCGTTGCCGCTTTGGATAGGAAAATGATAGAAGGAGGAGTGGAATGAAGGAAGACCCAGAAGGTTCTGGGGCACTCTAACTCCCCAAGCGAAACGCAACAGTATAGATACTATAACTGTACGTAAATATTCGTGAGATGGTAGTACTATCCCGATTGGCTCATTCATGACAAAATTAGCAAGGCTCTTCTACATACAAATTTGGTACTTACGATTATCCTACTACTATACATACATACTTACATAGATTTACGCCTGTTTCCCGGAGGGGTAAGCAGAGACTACGGAACGCCATTTGTAAGGATCCTGACATACCTCTCTTGCTTCGTTCACTCTTATCAAGTTTCTCATGCATGCTACCTACTACTATATAATCGTGAAAGTTAATGAGTACAGATGGATGGATATTTGTTACTGTTTCATGTACTTACTTTACACAAAACTAAAAGACTTACTTCTGATGAAACCTTCCAGTAATTTTGCTTATTCAGAATAATAGATGGCTAATAAATTATAAAAAATAACTGACATCCACGCTGGTGGAGCCGTAGCAGCTAGTACCATAATACGACCAATTCTTCAAAGAGAATGCCTACAGCACTAAACAAGATTGTGGAAGCAGTTTGATAAATAAACATGAAACAACTCTATCGGGGCAGTAGTTGCCACAAGCCATTGGCGGCAAGGTAATACCATTAATTTGCTATGCATACAATGTCTGCACTATGAAAAATCTTCGGTTGAAAAAGGGTTACACTGGGGCTCAGAAATACAAAGAAGACAATTCGACTGAACTAGAACATAACTACATAGGTAATTGAGTACAGTATCGGTCATAAGCAAAGAGTGGAACACAGTGGTGGTTTAGCCTAAAAAAATCCCTGAAAAAATGGTAGCTGAGAATTAGCATGCATATAATGACGCACTAATTTAACGACAGTATTAATCTAGTAATAAGACCATTCTAGGTGGAAAATCCCTTCAGGTAGCTGCTGCAAGTAAGCCGTAGGCAAGTGTGCCGTAAGCGTGCAGCTCTTGGGATAATAAAGACATCATTAGAGTCTGACTAGGAGGAGTCTTACCTTTTAAACTACACCGACTGCCGCCCAAAGACGCCCTACGGGGAGCAGGAAAGCTACAGAAGCTGTCCAGAATGTAGTGGACACACATATAGATTGATACGCAGAGAGACGACTTGCACCATTATCATTCAATTGTTAAGTCGTCAACATCGTCATAGCGCTATCCCAGTTACCAGTTAGAGCCCGGGGTTCGTTTTCTAGTCTGTCTGAATATAAGTATTTCCACAAAGCAACCGCCATCTGCTTCGCAACCTCATGCGGTATTTCATAGCTTAAACCAGTATTAGTATCTTGAACTGTACCGTACAAAAAAGTGTTTATTCGCAGCAAAGACGGCCTCCTTCCCAATTACTGATGCTACAAATGTGATTTCGGAGAAATAATTATTACTACAATATGCATTTCCATATCATACGCAAATGTTATTCTCAGAATTAATTATAAATGTTTAAACATAAACAGATAATTATAATAATCAACTGCATTTCTGATAACAGCGCCACCTGTCCAATCCACCTCTTATTCTTAGCTTTTGAGAGACTGGTCCCACATAGACACATTAAACACACAAAAAATATGTGACTAAATAAAAATCTAGTCATTTTGAAGAAAGAAAGGAAGGAAGAAATATAGTATCATACCCAATCTGCGCACTGATGTCCAAATTATTCCATATCATGAAGATAATATTTGATCTATCAGAAATACACCCATGAATAAAAGTTTTACCATTCATGCAGTAAATTTGCCTACCGGTTGGTACCAAAACAAAATTAACACACTGTACAATTTTACCATCCCGTTCCATCTGTCCACATGTATGAGGTGGAATTTTACGGCGTTTTGTGGACCAGTGTATTTTAATAGCTGCAGTGTTTATTTTGTTTATCCGAATAAAATGGTTGCAACTGCATTTACGACAGCGGCTTTTTATGTGTATTGTTTGGTTTTAATTCGGTTTGTCCAATTGAAAGCTTTTTTATGCTCTTATTGGCTAAGTTTTTAGTTGAAAGAGCTTTTGTATATTATCACCAAGAAGGTCCGGAGATACCAGAGTAAATTTACAAATTCTCATCATCAATGGATTGCAGATATGTTTGATTAAAACTATCTCAGTTGAATCCCAAACACTCGCATAGGAGTCCGAGTTTTGATATTATTCATTCATCAAAATTTGGATGAATATCAGAAATTCAGCTGAGCGACCGCGATTTGATCTTTACTACTCAGTTTGTTTACTAATACTAGTCAGGTATTAAGTTAGTAAAACATGACATTTTCAGCATCTCACGCTGCGATCCCTTCAATATCGCTCAGGACCTCTTTGCACTCTTCTGCGCACACATCACTCTTTTTCTCCTTGCCTAGCTTATTTTTGTATCAATATACCAGAAATATCACACCAAAGTATGAAAAATAAGCAGTGGAACGTAACGCAGCAGTGAAAGATTAAAAAACAGGGATAAAATTGACTCTAGTAACGAAATAAATAATTGAAATAATAAAATTGCTGTAGGCATTCGCTTACTGTAACAAATATGCCAATATGTGAGAATTAATTCGATAACATATTTTAAGCAATATCAAAATTGAGCATGTTACTACTACTGGAAGGGTGGCTCCGCCAAATTGTGCACAAAATAGTGCAACTAGCATTATTTCGATATTTGACGGGGACCGTTTCGGCAGCGCGAAACCTGGTTGTGTCGAGCTTGCTACATCACACTAAGGTCGGAGACCTCGCTAAGATTTTAGTGAATGTGCTTAAACTACTGTGAAGGGATCTTACAAACCTCCTTCTCCAAGCCAGAAATTCAAGTGACCAAGATTTCAACCACGAGACAAAAGAACAGACTACGGCTTACCATGGATATCACCATATAGACCGATGCTTACGGCCCTTATATAGACCAATATATTTTTTTTTACTTCACCAACTGTAATAAATTGAGGTGCAATAAAAGCAGACATAAGGGTGCTATTAGTAGAAATAATTATAATAACTTTAAATTGCAAACTTGTGCTGTATCTGAAAGTAGCAATTTTCTGAGCGAATTTGAATTTCTCAGAGGCCTGTACTACATGAATATGGACTTACATAGTAATTTCTACCGCAGTATAAAAATAAGCATACGTATTAGTATATTTTGACCCGAAGGCCGTTTACTACTCATATACTTAACTTTTAAGTATGGAAGTTTAGCCTCACAGGCTCCGGACGAATGTTGGTTTCTAAGTTTTGTGAACTTCCCCTTAATCCCCATACCTGAGCTGCTCAGCAGCTTCAGTTTTAGTAACGAAACGATCAGTAAAGGTCGTCCTTTACTGATCGTTTCGTTACTAAAACTGAAGCTGTTGAGCAGTTCAGGTATATGGCCTCATTCGATGAAAAACTCGTGAGTAATCATTGTATAAAAATCATTTGTAGCCTGTGAGCTTACACGTCCATGGTAATGTTATAAAAATGTGACGTCCATACATAAAGGTTAAGATATTCACATACATTATATTTTATCGTATGTCTGCAGATGCATATAATTCATTAGCGACTTTTACGATATTTTAAATGTGATGAGATGTATTCCTGATAACACGTACCGAAGTGGCACTAGAGTTTTACCATTCCAAGCTATCTACTTAGAACGTAACGTTCAACGACACATTTTAATATTAAACTACCTGCTTTCGCCCCCTATTACGTGGCACCTAAAAAATCATGTCAAAATGTGGGTGTAATATTACACCTCTGCCTACCCCTTCGGGGATACAGGCATGAGTCTATAAATAAAAATAAATAAAACTACCTGCTTTTAAGAAAAGAAATCTCTTAGCTGGATGTTATCAAACCGTATTAAACTTATGTAGAATGAAAGCCGTTAAGAGATTTTTTTGAGATACAAACGTTTTCTTATAACTCCTTATTAAAAACTTACAAGATTCATCGATTCCAATAAAATTGGCAGTACAGTATTTAGGGTCAAAAGCCATTAACATATATTTTAAAAAATTTTATGATCATCGTCTAGCGTTCTCCTGGTTACGGTTTGAAAAATATGTGTGACCGCGTCTTCTAACGGTCACCCATCAAAAGTGTTATGAAGCTGCTTCACTACATAGTATAAAACAAAATCTGTCTTCTGTCTGTCTGTCCCTATGTATGATTAAATCTTAAAAACTACGCAACGGATTTTTATGCGGTTTTTTTAACAGATAGAATGATTCAAGAGGAAGGTATATATATATATATATATATCCGATTTAATACCGTGAGTGTTGAAGATGCGACTAAGGAAAATACTCAAAGCAAGTTCTATATTTGCAAAGAGATGGAAATCTCCACATTAAATCCCATATCAACTCGATTGGCTCGCGTGGTATAGTAGGCCTAATGCTCTTATTGTCTTTCAATGGTATTGTGACGCAAATTAGTAGGGGCTTATGTCCAGCAGTGGACTGCGAAAACCTGTATGACGATAATGACATTAACATAAACATTTTGATAAAAAACTAAAAGCATAATGTATCACAATGACATACAACTTACAAAGACGAGAATTAAAATTGTATTCCCAATACAATTTTTTGGTCGTCAACAATTTGTTACCTGCGTCGGCTAAACTGTGTGTCACTCGCAACTCGTGTCGGCTATGATTGATTGAATGACGTATTTCTGCTCTCAGTTTTCGTGCATGTTGTTTACTAGATCTGGAGCTGAAGCGTTTCAATATTGACAGTTGAAGCGGCCAGTTCTATTGTGCTCCAAAAAGACATTTTTGAAATTGAAATAGGATTTTAGAGCAAAGCTTTGTACTTTGCAGTTTTATTAAAAAGTAAAAATGACTATTTGAAATTTGAATTCAGATTTAGAATTGACATTGGTCGGTTTGGAAAATGAAGAGAGGATCAAAATGGCGTCTGAAAATTTTGGGGAAGTACATACATACATTCATACATAGACTCACGCCTGTTTCTCGGAGGGGTAGGCAGAGAATACGGAACGCCATTTGCAATGATCCTGACATATCTCTGGAGAAGTAATGGCGTAATATGACTATTATAGTTGAGAATATGTGACAATTATATATTTTATGATATAGGCGGCAAATGAGCAGACGGATCGCCTGATGTTAAGCACTTACCGTCGCCCATGGGCACAAGCGACACCAGAGGAGTCACAAGTTCGTTGCCGCCTTTTGGGCTAGGATAATGGATGGGATGAGGAGTAGGATGAGGGGAAGGAATAGGGGATGGGGCCTCTGCCACTCTCACTCACCGCACGAAACGCAACAGTATAGGTACTGTTACTTTACGTCGATTTTCTATGAAAGGGTAGTAATTGCTCAGTCGAGCCGGTCCATTCATGCTGATATCAGCAAGGCTCTACTACCTGAATATTATAAATGCTTGATGCACAACGTGAACGTGCGTGTCTTTACAGTGAAATATGTTCTCACTGATCTCACTACATAAATCAATGTTTATGACATATAGCTGTTAATTCAAACTCTAAATTAATATTTGTTGTAATAATGACACATACATCACAAGATGTATTCTTTGAAATGATTACAAAGGTTCTTCTTTAGCCATTTGAACCGAAACCGACCTCTTAAGTTGTCTTAAATTTGAACGCGTTCATAAATGTACCTATAATATATAAATCTAATACTGTTATATAGGAACAGTTTTTGATGTTGTCATCATTATTTATGAAGAGTTTATCCATTGCTTAAACAGGATTGGACCACACGTTTCAACTCCCACCAACAAAAACAAGTTATATCAACAACGAAACCACAAAGAAACCAAAATAAAACGTCACTGTCGAACTCAAACGCTTCAACCAGTTCACCTGTTTACTTATTTTAATGAAATGCAGACTGGAACATTGTCTAACTTCATTAATATTTATAGCCAGCCTCAAAGCTTCGAAACCCTTGTGTTTGTCGTACTTATCTCGTCACTTTTAAGCATGACATAGGTATCTTGACTATTAGGACGATATAAATTGTTTACATTATTCAGCAGTCGGAAAAATGGGTGTCTGTTGAGTTTGATAGCGAAATAATCAGGGTTTGCAAGTAGAAATTTTGCAAACGGATTTCGGGAGGTAAGAAATGATGATGGTAGAATTGGGGACAGATGTGCTTAATTGTAGTAGTGCAGGTAGAGACAAGATCTCTGAGAACTGGTAGAGAATGTAAATTGTAATAATATGTATTCTCGCTGGTAACGTAGACGAAATAATAGAACTAACTTTATACAAAGGCAAAGTCAGAATAGTTTAGTTTATTTTGTTTCGACTTTTAGTAACTGCTGGTTTTTTACCAGTTTTATGTTAGTTTTGGTGGCAATTTTATGAGGTATGATTTTTTTTTAAAGTCCAGTCTCAGAATAAAAGTATACCCCGGTGTGATTTGTTCTTAGCGAGGGAAAGTCCTAGGAAGGTACAGAAATCAGCAATAGATAGAGGTATTCTAGTTTGTATCGTAGTTTACAACATCCTCAAGACACAGCACAGGACTATCTGTCAAAAAACCAGGTTGAAAACCAAATTGATTGTCATAAAGATCAATGGATTTGTTTAGTTGTGTATTGAGCATGCCATCAAGTACCTCGGAGATGACTGTTACTAATGATATGGGTCTTTGTTGTTACTTTGGTCTCAGATATCGCCTGTTATGTTCTTTACTATAGTTACTACAACAGTCCGTAACATGCCTGTAGGCATATAAATGTGTATTATATAAAAAGAAAAAAGCATTACCAATAGGCAAATTAGGTCCCGCATGCCGAAGATGCTCAATACTGAGACCGTCATGGACTTAAGATTTATCTTTTGGATAGTGAAAGTATCCTCACAGCAATTTACATGCCAGCCTCAACATTGATGAACAGTCTGCGATGGCCCCAACGAAGTTTTATAAAAATGCTGCTTAATCATATTGGCTATGTGTTTGGGCTCAATTACGCCACTAACACGTTAAAGGATGTCTGATCTGATTTGATAAGAAATATTTCATCGAGACATAAAACCATAAAATTAGTAAACGCCAAGTAAGGCAACAAAAGAACTGAAACAAGTCTGTGAGTCTAATTCTTTCATTCAATATTTCATTTCATACTCCTCTTAGCTTCTTCTTCAATTTAAGAGCCTAGCTCTTGTCGGTGGAGCAATTGCCATTGCGTTCGGTTTTCTGCTCGTTCTTTGAACTCTTGATACTACACGACACCAACTTTTCTTTCAATTGTGTCACATAGTTTCGTCGAAGCCATCCTCTTCCTCTTCTCCCTTTGATTTTGTCTTCCAATATTATTTTGAAGAAGTTGTCGTGTCGTATCAAGTGGCCAATTATCTTTCCTCTCCGATTTTCTATCGTTTTCTACAACTATCTTTCTTCGTCAACCATTCGCAGAACCTCTTCGTTTGTAGTCCTTTCTGTCCAGCTTATTCTTTTCTGGATATGTAATTTCCTAGAACTGTGAATGCTGATATAAAAACAGTACTTAACCTATTAACTTGATTTTCTATCAATACATTTCACGGCCAATAAATATTACTGGGTCAAACTTGCCTCCACTATGTACGAACATCTAAGATTATTCATAAATAACATCTTGTATGTCATCAGTAAATCTACTTTCGATACCCTCAAGTGTCGTAGCCATCGTAGCCGTACATAGACTATAAATAATCAAATTATTATTGTTTGTTTTGTTTTTCGTGTGGGTGTGTGGCCAACTCTGGTGACGGAGTTTTCAGACCGTACGAAGGCCTCCGACATTAAGTTTGTCTGTCTCGTCATAATAGGCTTCAAAAATATTTTTCTGTTAGCACTAACCTAAAATCTTATTCTTTTGGTAAAGAAGTACCTACTTGATTACCTAATGTCTAAGTTCTTTTCTTAAAATATGTCTTTAGAGGGCAAAAAATATTCTAAGGAATTATTAGGACAAGCTTAATCAAGTGAGTAATGAGCACCAAATAACAAAAAGAACATTCAATTTTGAAGATTTCAGAGACAAAATATACGTCTCAGGACATTCAATTAATGTGATGATATTTGAATAGTAATTGCTTGCTGTTTTTAATGTTAAAGTGTATAATATTGTAATATGCTTTATCTGCAAAGAATTTTCGTAAAGTTTTTTTAAATAACATAGTATTAAGTAATCTCCAAGATTGAGGTATTTTATTATATATGATCGGTGCCATACAGAAGACACTTTTGCGCATAAGTGCTGTCCTAGAAGTATGGAGACACATCCTACTATTGACCGACCGTTTTGTTATTATCCGTTCAGACGTATAATTTCACAACTTTAAAAATAATTGATGCAACCTATTTAGATTACATGTGTGCGCCTGTATGAGCCGATAGGCCTACTATCGGTACTGTACGTCGGCAATCACTACAAGAGTCAACGTCTTGCGTTGATATTTAAAATTTTTTGTGCAAAGCTCAGTTAGCACTGAAGCTTTATCAATACTGGCAGGTGTACTTTCGGTTGATCTTGAGGTCCAAAGACGTGCATCAATGTATTTTACCATACGAGAAAGCATGAATCCAAATTTCCTAGGACCTCGTGATAGAAATAAACTGCTTAGGTTGTTCAACCAGCACGCCGATGTCTACGTATGTCTTGTCAACGAATAGCAGTTTCGTTGGAATACATCAATCAAGGGCCGTCACCTCGACCAATTCTTTCCAGACGTTCGTGAGCGACTGGCCGGACCTGGTTAGGGGGGGATCACTGTGTTGCTCAATTTCGTACGGGGCATTGTAATTTTTGGAGGAAGTTGCTTTGGTTTTTAATTAGTTTATTCACCATTATGCCAATATTCAAGCTCTGACAACAAATGTGAGTAATCTGCACATCACATTTTGTGTGAGTGTGGTCTTTGCCAATCTGACATTAACAATGTGCCTAATGATTTTCATAATTAATCACTTCTGGTCTAGCGTATTATGCGGCTCTTGCGGCAAGCAGATCGAATATCAGTTCGTTTAGGCGTCTCTGCCATGCATATAACTGAAAATAGGCACAGCTCAGAGGCATGTTGATTTCAGCACAAATGGGTTGGTTCGACCGGAGAAGGTACTACCCTCTCACAGAAGATCGATGTAAAGTAACAGTATCTTTTATTTTGTGTTTTGTTCAGTGAGTGAGAACGCCTGAGGCCCAATCACCTTTCCTCTCCCGGTCCTCATCCTGATCGCTTTCCCTTCTCCTCTTCCTTCGGGTAGGCAGCAACTTGGTTGTACTTATTTGACATTGCTCCTGTAATGCTAAGTAAACCAGTGGCGTAGCGTGCCTTGTCGGGGCCCCGTATAAAAATTTTTTTGGAGGCCCTTATATGGAGGTAAAGATTTTTCACGAAAGAAAAAAAATATTGTGAGAAGTAATATTTATTTATCACATAATTTACCCATTTTACAAATAAAAATCGAATTTTAAATATTCACTCTCCTTGCCTTTTTATCGGCAAACTGATTTATTAAATAATTTATGGCTGATGATGATTTTAGTTTTTCTAAAGTTTCTGCCTCTATGGACAATAGTGAGATGTCTGACAGCCGTTCTTGTCCCATCGAAGTTCTTAAGTAATTTTTTATTAGTTTTAATTTTGAAAAACTTCTTTCTGCCGCTGTGTTTACTTAGTAAACACAGCTAAGTATGAGCCACAGATACCACTTACCATATCAAGTGGGCCATTGGCTCGTCTGCCAATGGTGAAAGCAATAAAAGTTTCGTAGTAACATCGCAGCGCCAATCAGCTTGTGACCATGGGACTTGCAATCGTTCCGAAACGTCAAGCCTTTCATGGTATGTAAATACGTATAAAAGATCGCGTTAATTCCCGTGTCGTGAATAATTAATCATACTTAATGCACTTTCAATGACAATTGCCAATACGGGCTCATTAGGCTTTACAATTAACTAGTACCTAATATTCGATTAACTAAAACTTACGCAATTAAGCGATTATATTGATAATTGTGCTTGACTTCTTTTATCCTTAGGACACTAGATAAAGGCTAATACGGGACCCTACATTATGCGTGGCTCGATATACACTTGTCCGGATTTTTTAGTAGGTACCTAATATTTTGTCACAGGTATTTTTCACACAAACATTTAAATCACAGTCATGTAATACCTAATATTTAAATTACCTATTTAGCCCATGTCTAAGCCAAAGGAAAATAAAAGAAAATCGCTTTGCTCACGGAATGAACTGAAAACGGTTCTGAAAATCGCACCTTAAAAACGGGCCTGAAAACGGATGTGTGCGGCCAGGCTTAAAAATAATCTTCAATCATTAAAACTGTGATAATATTTTATATAAAATTTATATTATCTCAGAAGAATTACTGTTTGAAATAGAAATAGTTTTATGATAGGTCAAGTCGATTGTATCGATTTAGTAACGTTTACTTTGTCTATTGTAAATTTTGACTATGGTCACACTATGAACTGTCATTCACTTCCGTCCCCGGTATAAAAAGTTTTCTCGCTCACCCAGTTTGTTGTATTTTTGAGTTTTGAGTTAATTATAGTAATTAACAACCTCTCAACCGTCGCTATATGAAGTTGTCCGACGAGGTTGTGAGCGATTGACAAAAGTGAATTAATGCCTACGGTCTTGTCCTCTATTGGAATTATCGCCCCTTGATAGCACATGGGTGCACCGCGAGTCGTAGTGGTGTCGAAGTGAAATCGTGCCGTAAACCCTCTTGAATGCCGCCTGATCTAGTGCTGGCATCGGTAAACTGTGATAAAAGTCAAACATTTGTAACTTATCGAACATTATAAAGTTTTGTGAACCGCCAACGTGCATCGTGGCCCGAGGAGTAGGATGCCGAACTGGATCCTGTGGTATTTATTCAATTTCCTTGTTATTTTGGCCAAAATTATGAGTTAATCTTATAGGTCCACTCAAGAGCATCATCAGGAGCATCAGTGAAGATTTGGTAAGACATTTTATTAATATTAGTTGTAATTAGGATTATAATTCATCGCTGTGCAATCGCAGTGCATTGTGTCTGGATCCTTGTCTTGTCGTAGTCAGGCAGATGTATTACAACTTCCACTGTGCATTCTGAACAATTCCTGCCTGCCTACGGCAATTCTAGACATAATTTTTGGTGCAGAGCTGTAGTTGAAATGTAGCCGCTTTTGATTGTATCTAAACTCAGATTGGTATTGTATTAGCTTGTATCTGAGCTATATATCTCATTTGTTGACAGTATTGTAGTGTTTGTCAGGTCAGTTTTTGCCTAACATACATAATATTTATTTGTATAAGTTGACCTAGATAACTTGAAACACATTGTCCTACATAACCTCAATCAGTAATTGTTGATTTGAATTGTTGAAATCTAACTTGAATTTGTTGTTGTTACCTATTAATAAGTCACTTTGATTGGATTCATAACAGTTATATGTATCAATTAATTTAGTTAATGGTTAATTGCAGATATTGAGTTCAAAACATTATAACAACCAAACTTGACCTTGCATCTTGGGCGGGTCACATTAATAAACTTTTGTTTTGTTATAATATATAGATAATTTTGTAGGTAACACATATTCTGTGCTTACTTACTACTGTTTATCTCAAATTACACAGCCAGTCTGTCTGTTGCAAGTAATTAATTAACTTATTTGAAGTTTCAACTTTAGATAACTTTGTTTTTGTGTCAATATACTTAATTGAAACTATTAATTTTGTTGGACAGTAGATACCTGTCACTTGCCTGCACTTGCAGTAAACAGGCTAATACTTTGTTGGTTTCAAGGAATTAACAAATATTAAGTTTTGATTGTTAATATTATTCAACGCTTGTCGGGGCTCTTTTGAAATTTGATTATTGAAATTAAACTACAGTTTACGGATTTTATCGCGTTATATTGGTTTCACTAAGTTATTACATTTGAAACTAAAGATCTAGAAACTATATTTTTAATTTATTACTAGCCGACGTTTCGAATTCTTTACAGAATTCATGTTCACGGCAGACTGAGGTGATATTTGTCTTTTTCTTGAATGTATAAGTTATCTCAAAGTACCCGAACATTTTTCAACTACTGGTGTTACTATTTACGCATAATGAGCTCACAGTGTCCTTAGGTCTTCTGGTGACTTTGTCCTTCTTGGGTTTCATTAGCCTTATGACAGGGTCCCAAGCTGGAGGAACATTCCAACCATCTTCCCTATTGAAATTAGGGTGTTTTTTTAATTTGATTATGTCAGCTATCAAGGACTTTCGTGCGGCTGCTGGTGCTATTGCATCAGATTTGCGCTGGTTTGCCTCAGCCAGTGCCTTGGTGAACCGGCCTGATCGCCAGCAGGCCTTACTAAAAAGGTATGAGCGGATCGATGATCGCCTGGCAAGTGTGGAACAGCAATTTCGCATTTTCAACGCTTGTTGTCTCGAAGTGTCAGTTAATGATTTCACAGCTGACCAGCGAAATAAGGTCAGCGAAGATTAATGCCCAGGTCTTAGACCTGTATGATGCTGTCTCCAATAGTGCGAGACAACTAGTTGCCGATAGGGAAAGGCAACCCGGCTTGAAGCAGGAGCTTCCTAGGTCAGCACCGGGTGAGTAGGCTTCCTACCTTAGACCTCCCCCATTTTGATGGCTGCCTAGGAAGCTACCTGGGCTTCGTTAATTTGTTTGACAGCCTGGTCAATGACAGGGCTGACCTTCGGCCGGCACAAAAATTGGCATATTTGATGTCGGTTCTGGATGGAGAGGCGAAAGGCCTCATCCAGCATCTGCCCGTGTCTGACGAGGCGTACCAGACGGCTCGGGACTTGATTACCCGTAGGTACCATAACAAGCGTGGCCTCGCCGACACGCATATTGAACAGATTTTGAGTTTGCCCACACTCACCCGGATCTTTGGGTTGCGCACCCAACTTTTGAAGGTGGCAGACGAGGCTAACCGGCGCGTAGCCGAGAGTCACCTCGCTCAATTGATTGCCGCTCACCCCGCTTGGAGAACCGTAGCGTGCGCACGCCTCCTCTCTCTCGCGCACCTGAATGTGCGACCGTTCAACGTCACCAGCACCATGACTGCTGCCCCAGGTATTCCCCTCCTTTGGCGGAGCGTCCCCGCTTTGACTCGCGCCCACCTCGTTTTGGGCGGGTGCGTCACTATGACACCCCACAGATGGCGCGCGGATCGAGTCATCGCGCTTTTGAGGACTTCAAGCCGCACCCTCGTTTTGACTTGCCTGGTCCTGGCCAACGGTTGCCGCCCAGGCAACAATAGGTCATTGACCCCTGCCCTATAACGCCAACCTCCCCCATTGAGACCGTTATCCTACCAACGGTTGCTGTTAGGTTCTGGGGACCCACGGGGACCTCTGTTGTTGTCCGTGCTATATTGGACACAGGTTCACAAGGTTGCATTGTTTCCACTTATTTGGTAGGGCAGGTTAAATTAAATATGGGCTCTTTTCCAAATTGTATACGGGGCATAGGTGACGTAGCCTCTAATGTTGAAGGGCAAGTTAAGGTTTTGTTTGGCCCTGTTGAATCTTCACACCCGAGGATTAAAACCTCGGATATTGTGCTGAAGAATATTTTGGATATACACCCACAGAAACAGCTACCCGCTGCTGTGGTGAATTTGACATCGGGATTGGAACTGGCAGACCCCAAATTTGACACACCGGGACAATTCGATTTGTTATACAAAATAAATTAGCGGGTCTTAATCGCGTACAATTAATTTATTTAAGGTATAAATACCTATTTGTTTCCGACGTTTCGCTCGTCTTGCACCGAGCGTGGTCGCGGAGAGACACGCTCGGTGCAAGACGAGCGAAACGTCGGAAACAAATAGGTATTTATACCTTAAATAAATTAATTGTACGCGATTAAGACCCGCTAATTTATTTTGTATGATGTATACAAATCGCGAAAGTTTAAAATCGATTAATTCGATTTGTTGTTTGGCTCTGATGTCCTCAGTGGAATTTTGATTGGTGGGAAACGGGTCTTGGTGCCAAATGGTTTGACTGCCATCCCGACCATATTTGGATTTGCTTTGATGGGACCTGTACCTATGGACCCCCCTCCACCTGAACTTGATAATTTGTTGGCTGTAGGCTCCGCTCTCTCTGATGCGGTTCAGAGGTTTTTGGAAGTAGAGGAGCCCCCTCAAGCTGCCCGTTAGAATCCAGAACATGAGGAGTGCGAGCTGTTCTTCCAGAACAACTCTGGTCGACTCCGTTCTGGTCGGATCATTACGAGGCTACCCTTTCTGTCCGTTCGGCCTCCGCTTGGTGAGTCACGACCTTTAGCAGAAAAGGGATTGTTGGCTATGGAGCCCCGCATGGGTCGTAATCCGGAGTTCAGACAGAAGTACATTGAGTTCATGAGAGAATATGAACAGTTGGTACACATGTCCGTGTCAAATTTGGATTGGCGTTCGGTGGAGCACTACTTTCTCCCGCATCATGCGGTATTGAAGCCATCGACTGGCAAGCTGCGTACAGTATTTGATGATTCTGCGCAGACTTCTACGGGCGTATCCTTGAACCAGTGCTTGCATTCTGGTCCCAAGTTGGTCAAGGACCTTTGTGACGTCATCACCAGCTTCCAGCGACATCAGGTTGTCTTTGTGGCCGATATAAAAATGATGTTCAGGCAGACGATTATCCACCTTGATGACCGTCACTTCCAGCTGATCCTTTGGAGAGATCCTCGTGATCCCATGATCGTCTACGAGCTCAATACTAATACGTACGGGTTAAGGTCAAGCCCCTTCTTGGCAATACGTTCTCTTTGGGAGCTCGCAGACTGCGAAGGCTTACGTTTCCCACGAGCCTCCGCCATCTTGAAAGACGATATTTACGTCGATGACATTTGCTCGGGCGCCTCCACAGCGGACGAGGCGATCCTCCTGCGGGACAAATTGATAGGTATTTTGGCCTCCGCTGGTTATGAGTTGCGCAAATGGATTTCCAACTCACCAGCGCTTTTGGAAGGCTTGCCAGAGGATCATCAGCAGGATCCATATTTATTTGAGATTGTTGACAACGCCGCCATGATGGCTGTTCTCAGCGTTCAGTACAGACTAGTCCAAGACATCTTTACGTATCACGTAGACTTGAAATTGCCTTGTTCTTGGACTAAACGTCTCGTGTTGTCGACTGTTGCCAGGACCTTTGATCCATATGGTTGGATCTGTCCAGTTATATTTTGGGCATAATGCTTCTTGCAGAAGCTTTGGACAGCAGGATTGACCTGGGACGAACCTCTACATGGCACTCTTGTTGAGGAATGGACCCCTTTTGTATCCTCACTTCCTGCCGTCAACGAGATCTCCTTGCCTCGTCCCATCCTTCCTCCCGGGAAGTACAAGGCCACCCTTCACGGGTTTTGTGATGCCTCGGAACGTGGTCACGCGGCCGTGGTGTACTTGCGCACAGTCAGTGCCTCAGGTCAGGTGAGAGTTTCCCTGATCATGGCGAAGAGGAAGGTTGCACCCCTTCGGACATATCTGACCATTCCGAAATTGGAGCTCTCGGGAGCAGCACTACTTGTACGCTTATTGAACCACGTGTCTAGTACTTTGGGTAAAACCATTTGTATTAATGGGACCTACGCCTGGACAGACAGCCAAATTGTTCTTTGTTGGTTGAAGGCTTCTGTTCACACCTTGGAGGTATTTGTCGCTAATCGCGTTTCCTAAATACAAAAATCTGAAGTCAAGCTTGTTCATCACCTGGCACGTGTCTCCACACGTGCCAGGTGATCTCAACCCCGCTGATTGTGCCTCGCGCGGATGCTTGACGCCTAGTTTTATAGGTCATTCGCTGTGGTGGGGTCCGGAATGGTTGAGTCGAACAGAAATTGATTGACCTCGAACGCCAGTTTTGAATACTTCTAATTTGCCGGGTCTACGAACACTCACTCTTGAGAAGGTAGAATGCGCCTTCGACTCCGATTTCTTGCTGAATCGCTACAGCTCCCTTGACAAGTTGTTAGGTGTTACTGCTTGGATAAAGCGTTTTGTTTTTAACTTTAGGCACCCACAACAGAAACGACTGACACCGTTTATCTCACCACAGGAACGACAGGAGTCCCTCACCTTTTGGGTTCGTTCTGTGCAATTGGCGCATTTTGAGAAGGAGATTGCTATCCTTAAGTCAGGGAGATCGAAATTGTCGGGAGCTGTATCTAAATTGAACCCCTTTTTGGACGATACGGGTCTCTTGCGCGTTGGCGGGCGTCTCAAGAACGCCAACCTCCCTTACGGGGCACGTCACCCCCTGTTGTTACCTAAGGACGGTCATTTGGTACGCTTGTTGGTAACTGACCGTCACCTTAAGAACTGGCATGCTGGTTGTAATGCTTTGTTGGCCATTTTGCAACGCAAATTTTGGATTTTGTCTGCCCGAAGAATTATTCGGAGTGTAGTCTTTCGCTGCATCCCTTGCTATAAGCTCAAGACTTCTACCATGCAGCCCTTGATGGGAGACTCACCGGCAGATCGCGTAACAGAGAGCAGGACGTTTGACAGTGTTGGTACGGACTTCGCTGGTCCCTTTTTGGTGAAAACGTCGACACTTCGAAACAGCAAGACTGTTAAGGCCTACTTGTGTGTTTTTGTTTGTCTCTCCACAAAGGCCGTACATTTGGAACTGGTCTCCTTGCTTACGACCGAGGCGTTTGTAGCCACATTTGACAGATTTGTATCCCGCAGAGGGCTGCCCTCCTTGATCCGCTCTGATTGCGGCACTAACTTTAAGGGCACTTATAATTCTTTGAATGACGTTGTTAATTTCGTTGAAACCAACAAGGCTGATATAGGTGATAGGCTTGCCCGACGTGGGATAAATTGGTTGTTTTCCTACCAAATTGTCCACACTGGGGTGGTATTTTTGAGGCCGCTGTAAAATCGGCCAAAACACACTTGCCCAGGACAATCGGTGAATCTGTCCTTACATTTGAGGAACTCGCAACTGTGTTTTGTAAGATTGAGGCCGTTTTGAACTCTAGACCATTGTGCCCGATCTCCTCAGATCCGAATGATTTGGAAGCCCTTACGCCGGGCCATTTTTTGATTGGTCGCCCACTTGTCGCCTTGCCTGAGTACCCCTATATTGATACGAGACCTGGTCGTCTCTCGCGTTTTGAATTGGTACGCCAGATTACTCAGAGCTTTTGGAAACGCTGGAATTTGAAATATTTCCACATACTCCAGCAACGCGTTAAGTGGACCGATAAGACCGATCCACCCAAGATTGGTAACCTCGTTTTGATCAAGGAGGCTAACCTTCCGCCACTCAGATGGCGCAGGGGGCGCATTCTTCATTTGGTAACTGGGGCTGATGGAGTTCCCCGATTTGCTGAGGTCTTGGTGGACGGTTCGATTCTGAGGAGAGCGGTTGCAACTTTGTCACGTCTACCAACTGATTAGCGGACCGGTAGGCCGGTCTGGGGCGGGTGGATGTTTGAAATAGAAATAGTTTTATGATAGGTCAAGTCGATTATATCGATTTAGTAACGTTTACTTTGTCTATTGTAAATTTTGACTATGGTCACACTATGAACTGTCATTCACTTCCGTCCCCGGTATAAAAAGTTTTCTCGCTCACTCAGTTTGTTGTATTTTTGAGTTTTGAGTTTATTATAGTAATTAACAACCTCGCAACCGTCGCTATATGAAGTTGTCCGACGAGGTTGTGAGCGATTGACAAAAGTGAATTAATGCCTACGGTCTTGTCCTCTATTGGAATTATCGCCCCTTGAAAGCACATGGGTGCTCCGCGAATCGTAGTGGTGTCGAAGTGAAATCGTGCCGTAAACCCTCTTGAATGCCACCTGATCTAGTGCTGGCATCGGTAAACTGTGATAAAAGTCAAAAATTTGTAACTTATCGAACATTATAAAGTTTTGTGAACCGCCAACGTACATCGTGGCCCGAGGAGTATGACGCCGAACTGGATCCTGTGGTATTTATTCGATTTTCTTGTTATTTTGGCCAAAATTATGAGTTAATCTTATAGGTCCACTCAAGAGCACCATCAGGAGCATCAGTGAAGATTTGGTAAGATATTTTATTAATATTAGTTGTAATTAGGATTATAATTCATCGCTGTGCAATCGCAGTGCATTGTGTCGGGATCCTTGTCTTGTCGTAGTCAGGCAGATGTATTACAACTTCCACTGTGCATTCTGAACAATTCCTGCCTGCCTACGGCAATTCTAGACAATTTCGATGACGGAAAAAATTTGATTTGTAATGTTCTAATAAACATAATGAATATTGACGAGTTAGTAAGAACGGACTAAGCATTAAAATAATACAACGCACGAAGTTCAAAGAAGCTACAGTAATGGATTCAAATAAAGTAAGTGAAGGATTCTTTTGTGATTCATGTGTAAATTTCTTTATGATTTTTAGGTAATGTGAGGCCCAAATGACTGCTTACCCAGACTGTCTACCACGTAAACCTTGGTCATTCAAAACAAGGTTTATTCCAGTTGTAAATGTAAAAAATTGCGAAGGTTGAAGTTGGGCTTCAATTGTCTTACTTTGACGTAGACGAGCAAAATCTTATAAAAATATACATTCATCACGGAACAAAAATTAACCTACCCCAAAAAAGTTTGAAGTAATGAACGCAGAAAATGTAGTTCAAGCAATAATTTTGCACGAAATTGAGCTGTAGAGGCCCGCTGAAAATTTAATCTCAAGAAAAAATATACAGGAAACACAGCTAACGACCTCCTCGAAAATACAAGACACAAGAAAGAAAATGCAGAAACTGAGAATTCTTTATAAATATTTATTGCGGTTTAAATTTACCGATAGCAAATGGTTTTTGTTGTTGTAGAGGTAACGGTAGAATATGAAATACATTGTTAACTGCGGACGATCCTGAAACTACAAATGATATTAAGGGACCATTAAAATACAAACTATCGCAGCCATTAAAGTTTTAGTAAGCCATTATAACACAGGAAACTGTTGTGAAATACACTTTTGCGGACCCAATATAACATTTCAACAAAATAACTACCAGGTATTGTTTCCCTGGGATGTAAGGTCCCTTGTTTTATCTATGCGCCTACAAAACTGCGGGCCACCGTCAAATAAACGACAAATCTAAGAACGAGTCGATCCTCCAACGTAACAAAACCTTATAATTTTGGTCACAAAAAAGAGAAAATTTAAATAAAAAAGTGTCAACGACAGAATCTATTTTCAACCATTCCGACGCGAACGGTGTCGATTGCAATATTCGGTGGAACTTAGCTATGACTCTTTGTTGTCTGTCCTGGATTGAACCGGAATATGTATGCAATGGCGCGCTTCTGTGTCATCCCCGTTTATATTGCGCTAACTTCTTTTGGGAAAGCCACGAGCTTTGTTAGTGTTACGTGAATGTATATTTGGTTCTAGCGCTATTTCATTGCTACTTTTTCGTTACTTTGTAAGAAACACATTGAACATTTTGATTGTAAATGAATTCATTGTATTTTATATAAGCAGTAATAGTTTATTATAATATACCTCAAATCTCAAGGAGTTAAACAATTTGAAATTTTGGACAATTCTAACTGACCTACAGTTACTTGTGTAGTAATTAAGGACCCATGAATGCTAATAAAGAGGTCTAGATCTGATATGGATTCTCAAGTAAGGCAATTTTTGTATAATGAAATGGATGCTTAGTCCTTTAGTCCTGTGTCTGGGTGTTAACAAAGAGTTAGATTTTTATACGTAATATCAATGTTAGGTACATAAAATTCTTGCATTACTGACTGACTGACAAACTATTGGGACCAAGAAGGTAAAATTTGGATATTTCAACTTTTAGAGGATAAAACGGTCCCACGTGAGCGCAGCTGTGGGTGAAGTCAAATATTGAATAAGTTAACAGCATTAAAACGTTACCTAAATTTTACGTTCTGGACGAAATAAACCTCTTCAATAATCAAAACCATACCGGGAATCGTGAGGAGCGATTGGATGCGGGCGGCTTGAAATCGGTCCATTTGGTAAATATTGGGGAATGGGGGAGTCTATATTCAGCAGTCTTTTGGCTGAGATGTTGAGCCAAGTAAGATATTTTTTTTAAAGATGAAACCTGAAGTTTGTTCGCAATCACAATGTGCTTACTCATATTTTTTTCTGCTTGCTATAGCATAGCTATGCATGTGATAATGTATCCACGTGTATAATTATGTAACTGTCAAGTACAGTTGACTAAGCTTTTTTGTTTCATGTGAGTGAATGTCTGTGTCAACTGTTGTCTCGGAGTTTTCAAACCGTCCGAAGGCCTCCAACATGACCTAACGATTCTTGCCTTGAGCCAAACCGGGACTGACAGTTTTACGCGGCCTCCGAAGGACAGTAGTACTGTGAAAAAAATGCCACACGCGGTCACTCATCTTATTGGTGACCTCAGCAAGCGTTTTTTGACTTTACCGACCTGTTATGAACAGTAACCCAAGTTTCGATATGAGTCTTGCAATATAATAATTACCTATATTAATGCATCAAAAACTTGTAAACATGCTTCTACAGTATTTATCTGCAAGTAGTTACACTGCCTCCGTTGTTCAGTGGATAGCGTATGCGACTGCTGATCAGAGGTCCCGGGTTCGATTCCCGGGTTGGACAAAAGTGTTACTGGGTTTTTCCGAATTTTCAGTAGCAGCACGGAGTCTGGTGATGTGCCCGGTTACGGCAACAGGCTCGCCCCCTATTACGTGGGACCTCAAAATTCGTGGCGAAATGTGGGTGTAATATTACACATCTGCCTACCCCTACGGGGATACAGGCGTGGGTCTATAATAGTAACACACAACACAATTATACAGACAAATAACATAAAACATGCGTCAAAATAATATCCATAAAAATCATCAAAGGAAGAGCGAAAAAAGTATACACAAAACCATATTAAAGCATTCTTCGCAAAACTTGAATGACACAAAGAACTAGTAGAAACGTTAAAACGTTATTTTATCTATTTCTCACCAACAAAGAAATACAAAATATTTCCCAGACGCGACACTTCAAGATTTTTGTGTTACTATTTATTATCCGCCAGTTTTTTTAAGAGTTTTCCTTCAAAACAATGTGCCTTTGAGGGTGAATAAGTATGACAATTGAGTTTGACTATGATAGTTTCCTCGGATGCTATGCAAACATGGCGGGTTGTAGACAAATGTATATGCCAGTGACGTGTGTCGCGGCATGTTTGTCTGTATGGACGTGACGAACTTAAAAACATACTTTTGTAGGGTTTTTAACCAATAGATAGTGTGATTCCTGAGGAAGGGTTGGGTGTATATACTTCACCCATGGGCAAAACCGTAGGCAAAGTCTAGAAACATACAATTATACAAGTTAGACGCCTGCCTCCGTGGTCCAGTGGAGAGCGTATGTGACTGTTGAGTGGAGGTCCTGAATTCGATTCCTGGGTCGGGCAAAAGTGTTACTGGGTTTTTGCGAATACTCAGTAACAGCCCGGAGTCTGGTGATGTGCCCGGTAACGGCAATAGGCTCGCCCCCTATTACGTGGCACCTAAAAATTCATGGCGTAATGTGGGTGTAACGTTTACACCTCTGCCTACCCCTTTGGGGATACAGGCGTGAGACTATAAATAAAAATAAGCAAGTTAGACAACAATGAAGATTATCAATCTGAAAGCTAGAACTCCGAAAATGACAACATTGTGTAATTTGCTTTACGATCACAAACTACATGACGAATTTTGACACTTTTTATCCCATTTAAATATTACGTTTGCTTTTGAAAATTTCGTCATTCACCATAATGCTGACTGATACCAAAAATATTTCACGCCCCTAATGCTCGCACGTAACTGAGAAATATATTTCAGAGAGATTATCGAAACACATACACGATTACCCTCGAAAAAAACAAGGGCCGACATTTTTCATATCTGCAATCATACACTCAACCTTAGCCCTTTACTGTCAGATTCAAGGCATAAAGAGCGCTTCTCCTTATTTATGACCCACCATTTTCCTTAGCAATATATTTTTCACTCCTTTTACGTAAGTACCCCTCCAGTTCTAATACGCGGAGGAAATTAGGCGAGGAGGATTGTCGAGATTTGGTTGATGTCGTTTGTGTATTTGAATTATGTTATTGTTGTATTTTCGAACACGACACTTAGCCTAAGTGGTGAACAGAATGTGACCTAACCGTGACCAGCAGTGGGCCAGCAACATGATAATTAATAATAATGTGTTTGTGTAATTTGTAGAAAGGGTTAAGAAATTAGGAGTATATTCTTTATTTTTGGCCTGATGTCCTAATGTTGATAATATTTTCCTCATTCTCGCCCTAGCGTTATTCCGGTTGCATCCAAGACTTGTACGCCTTAGAGCCCGAGGTCCGCTTACAGGTCTAACAATATCAAGTGTTGATAATATTTTATTCGAATTAAACACAATTTCAACTAAAGTTTGCCAAATGCGATTCCTCATACCGCAACGAAACTTGTGACAAAGTAAAGTACTTGTACTAATATCCGGTATTAGTGGAAACAATTCGGGAAACCTCTGGAGCACCAAACTGCTTCATGGTATTGCCATCAGAGAAAGTTGATATTGTCCTTCCTTTTCTATAAAAAAAGTTGCAGTAAAATTTTGAGTAGCGTAGAAAGAAAATGTAGGGGTGAATGCACTCAGCATTCACCCCTACATTTTCTCCAACAGCACTTTTATTTTAATAAAGTCCTTTTTTAAATGACAATCACGCTTTCAAAACAACACTAACCTCACTAAATTGTCACTCATAAGATCTTATAACTCAGAGTGCACGACTATTTTGTTTAATTAAAATGAACCTTATTTATTACGCGTTCTCTACGAAAGCAGCAATCCAAAGGTTTGGATGGATTCCAAATATTATGTCACTGGGCCACAAAACCAGACTGCTCATTAGGACTGGTACACCACACAATTAAATAATAAATTATCACATTTGGTTTCACAACTCTTGTTACAAACTCATCTTGTCGAGATGTACTCTCAATAATTAAATCTGGTATTCATTCTTAGTACTTTTTGAGCCGAAAATTTATAGTTCAATATTGTCACGAGACAAATAAAACACCTTTTTAATAAACATTTTCCTTTTTTTCTTTTACTTTAGTGGTTTTTGATCATAAAAAAATGATCTCACTTTTATATTGACTTACTTCTTCTTTTTAAATTACCATTGAAAATAAAAATTCAAATTAGCTGATCCCATTCGGCACCACTGTCAAAAATAATAAACCAACTTCTTTATAAAGAAGTTAAACAAAAGCCTAATTTAATTTAAGCCATATTGATTCAATCCAAAAAAGAAACTTGCAATGGTTTTCCTTCTCAAGTAGAAACACAATAAGCATACACAATTTCCAAGTGAAAACAACCTCGTACCTTTGTGAAAGAGTGAATTTATTCAACGTCGAGGAAAAAATGTCCTAATATCGACCTCTAAAAATCTAATTATATACTATTGTGAGTTCTCCACTGTATGTCGGATTTCCGTTCTCGACGCCCGCCTTAAATGATTTTACTTCTTGAAATCTGTCTCAATTTCCCTCCGTTTCTACTCTTGATGCAATTTCGTTCATATTATATTGGATGGGGCGTCACTGTAGGCGGTGAAAACGCGATTAGGTTCATTCTAGTTTTTTTTTTTTGCATTAAGAAAATGTTCTTATTTTGCGCAGAGTCGCTTAGAGACTTGCTTTATATAGCTATTCAAAAGATAGCCATCTTTTGTGACATTTTGACAGACCTATGTAACCTTTTGGCTTTATAGTTCTGTAAAGCCAGCATTTATACATTATGGGAAAATTATAGAAGCTTCACAATGGCGTAAAATTGATCAATAGCTGATACTTCAATGCTACATAATAGAGCACAATGCATAAGAAATATATGTGGCAAGAGTTCTCCCACAACCTCAAATGATAGTAAAATCTGCCAGTTAAACAAACGTCCTTATGTATCTGGCATAAGAAAAACAAACATCCACAAAATTTTGAATAGAAAGGGGTATGCGTATTATCCGTGCTGTCGACCGCTTTTCCTCGTCCCCGTCTTTTGCTCTCATAATGAACATAACTCGCGGGGCTGAACCGCACCTCCATTCCGCCGTACCTGTTTTTTCAATGTGAAAAGAGCCTTATTCCCATCTTCAGCTATTCGCATTAAATAATATCGTCTCATTGTTCCTTTTCGAAATAAGGAGAGGACTAACAAAGAAACATATGTTGCCTCCTACAATATTGGATTTGTCAAGTTTTTGTTGTGTTAGAAGGGTGGCATCAGTGTATAGCTTGCTTAGTGAGAATTCGGTGAATAGACTAGATATTGTCGGGGTATCGTTTGACCTTTGTTGAACTTGGAATATATAAATGAAGATAGAAGAAGCATGTTAACCTTTCGGCGAACTCTCACTATTTGTATATATGTATAATATTTTTTGCGTTACTGACTGATTGATAGACAATGCACAGCCAAAACTATTGTGCGCAAGAAGCTGAAATTTGGTATTTCTATACCTTAGGGACCGTAGAGGTCCCAAGGAGTCCGGCAGAAACGGTTAAATTTAAAAATAAAGAGCGGGCATATCTGCTTGCATCCTTTACTCTTGAAATAAATACTTATACCTATGTGATTTAGAGACATAATAATATTTCTTGAGCATGAGAAAGAACAGCCGTGCAGGTCTTCCTCTGACTATACTGACATATTAATATTTCTTGAGCATGAGAAAGAACAGCTGTGCCGGTCTTTCTCTGACTATACTGATATCTAAAGTACCCAGAACAATAAAATCCTGAAGAACTACTTAGGCTCGACTCACCGATACTAAAATTATTCCACTTTCGTCTTACTTGCAGTATCTAATTGCAATAAAATTAGAATATCAAGAGGCAATAAAAGTTGAAGAAGTTTAAACTTTTCAGCGGAGTTCATTCACTTCATGACTATAAAAACACTTGCTTACGGCAATCCTTTGCATTTTAAAGAGTGCAGTTGAACCTGGTCTAGTTCTAGATTTTACGAGATATTTTAGAAGAGGCTCGCAACCAGCAGTGGTACAGTTTATATACAGGGTTGATGATGATGACCTGTAATAGATCATTATTTACCGTCCAAATAGATTTTCATAAAACACTATATCAAAAGGAGATTGTTAGAAAATTTGTAATATACGTGGCTAGCATAACTATGGCTATAAAACATTTTCAGACGACAATGATATTAAATTCAGGATCATCATCGTCATTGCCTTAACCTTATATTCCAATAACATCCAAGATTTTCCTTTGGAATCAGAGGTCCGCTTTCTATTCTGACTTTGACAGAATTTTAGCTATACCACAGAGTAACAGCCGTCTGACCACCGCATCCCAACGGGATAGCGATATCCCATGCAAAGTAATATGCTTAGTCCAGTACCCGCAATTCAAGAGTTCTGACTCTCCATAACGATTGTCAATCTATACAATTGAGTGAGTATGAACAATTTAATGCGCGCATCGAACAATCTCTTCGTAAAAATGTGGTGAACGCCAATAGTCTCTAAGTGGCAGTCTTTGGGTATCAACTAGGCTATCCCTGTTTTAAAATAATATAATTATGATTACATGAATAAGCAGCAATAGCCGAGTGGTGAGACCGACAGACAGCTACGCTACGCTGTCTCGGGTTCCAATCGACGCCGACGGCACGCACCAATAACTTTTCGAAGTTAAGTGCGTATTAAATTGTTAATTATCGCTTGCTTATCGGTGAAGGAAAACATCGTGAGGAAACCTGCATGTCTGAGAGTTCACCATGATGTTCTCGAAAAACATGTGAAGTCTGCCAACCCGCACTTGGCCAACGTGGTGGACTATGGCCTTACCCTTAAAAAGGCCCGTGCCCATCAGTGGGACAGCATAAAGGGTTGATCAATTTTTTTTTATAGTAATAGGCGGGCAACAAGCAGACGGATCACCTGATGGAAAGCAATTACCGCCGCCCATGGACACAAGCATCACCACAGGAGTCACAAGTGCGTTGCCGCCCTTTGGGGTTGGGAAAAGGGATAGGATGAGGAGTGGGATGAGGGAGAAGGAAAGGGGATAGGGCCTCCGGCACTCTCACTCACTGAACGAAACGCAACAGATTAGGTACTGTTCCTTTACTTCAATTTTCTGTGATATGGTAGTACTTCCCCGGTCGAGCCGGCCCATTCATGCTGAAATCAGCAAGGCTTTTCTACCTGTAAAAATTCTTTGAATACTTAAATGAGAACAGACAAGCAACACTTTAACATTAAAAAACAGCAAGCAAATACTATTCAAAAATCATCACATTAATTGAATGTCCTGAGACGTTTATTTTATCTCTGAAATCTTCAAAATTGAATGTTCTTTTTGTTATTTGGTGCTCATTACTCACTTGATCAAGCTTGTCCTAATAATTCCTTAGAATATTTTTTGCCCTCTAAAGACATATTTTAAGAAAAGAACTTAGACATTAGGTAATCAAGTAAGTACTTCTTTACCTAAAGAATAAGATTTTAGGTTAGTGCTAACAGAAAAATATTTTTGTAGCCTATTATTACGAGACAGACAAACTTAATACTATATTGACTTCACATTTTACATGTAAAGTTTTAGAAAAATATTTATTTTATGAAATTAGATTATTAATGAATAATTACAACGCAGAAATATAATACCATTGCAAAACAGCTTCACTGCCTTGAGCTAGAGAATCAAGATAAAGGATGTTAGTAAACTTGAGTGTGGTCGTATATGAAGACATACCTGGTTATCTACCCGCATCTGGTTACGTTAATAAAATTTGCAATCCTATTTTTCGGTCCTTTTATTATAATAATATATTACTTCGATAGAACATTAAGCGATATATGTGTAATTTAGTTATTAACTACGTAGACATCTATTATCGTATAAGTTATATAATTTTATTAGAAAATTCCGTAAAATTTTGTCAACAACAATCTAAGGATAAGGATCATTATGCCATGTCGGAGGCCTTCGTACGGTCTGAAAACTCTGTCACCAGAGTTGGCCACACACCCACACGAAAAACAAAACAAACAATAATAATTTGATTATTTATAGTCTATGTACGGCTACGACGGCTACGACACTTGAGGGTATCGAAAGCACAAATTAAAATTGTGAAGGGGACCGGTTGCTTCGGCACTGGTTTGGCGGATACCTCTCGTTCTGTGAGTAGAATCTGTTCCGGCGAAGATGGCACACCAACGCTGATAAGCAATTTGGTAGTGGCGGATTCGGCGGTCCAGTGAAGTCAAGTGGAAGGCTAAGGGCGTCGACAGTCTAGTATATGAGTTTTCCTCACAATGTTACAAAGCGGCGCGTCCCACTGTCTTTGGGCGAATAGGTTGGTGGGCAAATCAGTGTTTGGACAAGCCATTTTCCAGGCGTTTATAGCTTCGGTTTTGCACAGCACTTCTGAGTTAACTAGTGTAGGTGATAATATTTTCGTTGACCAACACATATTTATCTTTATACAACTTACCTAAGAGAGTATCACAAAAGTATACTTAACTTGATTAGTAAGCTTTCTTTTGGACTGACTGTTCAATTCGATTTGAGAGCATCGTAATTGAATAAGAGATAAGTTGAATATATAATTGAAGTCATTTGAATTTGATTTGAAGTATCACAAGATTTGATCAAATAAAATAATGTTATTAAATTTTTGTGTAGTATGTATTAGGTACACGTATTAAATGAGATGGAAAGATGACATCGTAAAGATAGCGGGCAGTAATTGGTTGAAGTCTGCCCAAAATAGAACGGAATAAAAGTTGTTGAAGGAGGACTACACCAAAATGGTCGAGAATGGCTTAAGATGATAATGATGATGATATATTACACAGTACAGGTGTAAACCACAAGGAATAATATAATTATAGTTTCGCTATGTCCGGTCGTCCGTCTGTTCGTCAGCCGCTTGGCGCAAAAACTATAAGCATTAGGGAACTGACATTTAGTATAGTTATTGACAGAGATTAATAGATAGGAGTATGAGTGCCAATATTTTTCGTCACTCGCAATGAAGACCTAAAATGCAACAAGTATTATTTTTACTAGATCTGAACATTAGTTACTAAACTATCTCACCGTAAGTAGTTCTTCACGTACATCTTCGAAGGATACGAAGCCTTAATTATCTAAATATTAATTTCTAAAGATAGAAGTCACATGAGAGGCTTACCGGTGTCAACTCCGAGGTACCTGAAATTAAAATAAGAATGATATTAATACAAATGAAAAATATGTTCGTATTGTAAAAATAAGTAACATTGCTTTTAGAGTATTGTATTATTCTTTAAAATTAAAAGGTAAGGCTGTAAAGTCTTACTAATAATCAGATCCAGCAGAGCAAAAAAATACAGTTACGTCATAAATGTTAAGGGGAATTGACATTATAAGGGTATTCATGGTATAATTGCAATGGAAACTAGCCATCCCACAGCATCATCATTATCCGATGATGCCCGATTCCGGGCCGATGCCCGTGATGGCATCACTGCTGGGAACAGGCCTCTTCTTACTATGAGAAGGCTAAGGCAGTAGTCCACCACGCTGTCCAAGTTCAGGTTGGCAGACTTCACATGTCTTTCGAGAACATTATGGAGAACACTCAGACATATAGGTTTCCTCACGATGTTTTCCTTCACCGCTAAGCAAGCTGTAATTAACAATTTAATACACAGATGACTTCGAAATATCATTGGTGCGCGCCGTGGATTCAAACCCGATACCCTCTACATGGCAGTCTGTTAGTATCTTCACAAGAATATAGCTATCAAGTATTTTTTTTAAATAAGGCTCCGATAATAGAATCAAACATTGTTTGGCAAGAAACTTAAAAAAATGTAAGCAACGGATGCAATGAACACTCAGGCTCGAAACAACAACGAGGCAGTCCACCAATAATGTGAACAAAATAGTTCGTATCAGCGAATCAGTGGCCGTTTTGACTGACGCACGAACTGAGGGATATACGTGACGTCCGATGCACGGAGGGATCTGATTCTGGACTGCATACATGATAAACACCGGTACAAAGCGAGCTAGGTAACTAAAATTGAACTTAGTCCCTATTAATATGATAAATTGAAACGTGTATGTGTATTCCATTTTTACGGCAAAAGCAATGAAACAAACTTATAATTTTCTTAAGATATGAGACCTTGATCGTAGGGTAACTTTAGTTGTGAAAATAAAACTTGACCGTGTTAAAAATTACTACGGGGAAACGAATATATCTATGTAATAAATACAAGAACGGGAATTAGCTCTATGTCGAAGCAAAACAATATAAGTAAGAAATACTATATTCTTTTGCTTCGACATTGAGCCAGATGATAACCTACCTATAACTTTATGTTCGAATCTGTTAAGAATACATTTCAACGGCAATCTCTTATTTAATGTAAGTGTATGTTTACCAACCATTCCGTTATTTAACAAGGCGCCAGGTCAACCGTATTCCATGGTACCTACTTGCCAGGTAACACGATTGGTAAACAAACATCATTATTAATATACATCCTAATAGAAGATTCCGGTACTATTATTCGTCTCACACATAAAACATATAAAATATCTCAGCCAACCATTACTGAAAGTGTTGTATCTACTCAAATTTATGCTGCAGTAGTCACCTAGAAACAACTAACTTATAGCAGCAGCTACTACCTATAACCCGTGTGAGGACGTTTCTCATTACAATACTCTTTATTACTTTCTCGTAGAGGTGTCCCCGTGTCGAAATTAAACTTGGACCTAGATTAAGCCCTTACTACATTATAAGACTATCGAATATCAACGGTCCAACTAAACAAATTCAGTTCTTATCTTCATATATATCAAGGCAAGTAAGATAAGACAGGAATTCAGAACTAAATGAAATACCTACGAGTATATACTCGTATATATTTTTTTTTATAGACTCACGCCTGTATTTCCGAAGCGGTAGGCCCAAAGCGGTAGGTCCCACGTAATAGGGGGCGAGCCTATTGCCGTACCGGGTACATTACCAGAATCCGAGTCGCTACTCAGAATTTCCTAACGGAAAACCCAATAACACTTTGCCCGACCCGGGGATCGAACCCGAGACCTCCCAATCCCACGCGCACATTTATGCCGCGAGGCCAACGAGGCAGTCGAAAATTATTCAATGAAATACTTACGAGTGTATACTCGTATAGTAAGTATATAGTCGAAGTTTGTTACTCTGTCAAGGCACATACAAGCTAATGACAGTTGTGTCACAGGAAAAGAATCATTAGGTCAATGTAGAGACTGGACAACTGCTGTACCCAGTGTTCCTCGCATAGGTCGACTTTGGTTGGCAGTCGAGGTGGTTTTTAGTGGTAAAACCACATACTCCGGCACTCATTTCCCCAAGAGTCGGAGATCCGAAAGGATTTTCCGTAAAACAAAAAAATAAAGTTCAATGTAGAGGCCTTTGGCAGCCTGTAAAGATAATTGTATCGGGTGGAGTAGGCTAGAGCCGAGTATCCAATTTGTTTTATTATTTTTTTCAATCTGGTTGTAAATAATATAAGATGGACTTTAAAAAAATAACGTTATCACACCTAATGGTACATATATCGCTAAGGCTTTTAAAGCGTTGAGTACGGAACTTATTATAATTACAGTAATTAAGGGGACTACAAGAGCTATTGAGTTGAGCTGTTGTTGTCACTGTCGGATTGTATACATAAGAAAGAGAAGCGCGACGACGACGGGACGTTGAGAATTTTTTACAAACCATAAAATAAATTAAGTACAGAAAATATATTGATTGGATTAAAAAATAAAACAGTATTTCGATAGTATGTTGCTTGTTGTATAATTTGTCAAAAATCAGAATGATTGTATGTATTTTAATATGGTTTAAATTCGTTAAAATATTTTTTTTTTGGTATCTTTGTGATTTTTTCCTATCAATTAAAGTTAGTTGTATTATGTTATTTAAACTAATTAACTAGATTATATGCTGAAAAATATCATATATTTTTCTGATTGTGTTAACTGCATTGAATCATATACTATAAAGCATTATAAAACTCGCGGTTAGCTCTTGTAGTCCCCTTAAAGGCGCTTTATACCAACTAGGAAGATGAGGATGGGATGAACGTGGATTGAAAACACACCGACCTTTTCACACTGAAATATGTATCTCAACTTATTGTTGACTAATCTGTGTTTAACTTTAACAAAGTAATAAATACTCTATTATTACAATACTAAAGTTTAACCTTGATCCAACAAATATTTCAACGATTGCCTTACATTTATGTAATGGTCAGTACAAGACATGGAATCCATTTAACAACGTGGAAAGGTGCGTTTGGGACAATCCGACACTGTTTTCTCCGTTTGCCACTGAGGGTAAAGATCACGACTCTCTGAAGCACTGCAAATTACCGTCAAATAACTGATCGGAAAACAACTGATCGGCACCGGAATTTATCTATTTCTTGAAAGACGGGGTTTATTTAAAAAGTAGGTACCAATCGAATACTTTTGCTACCATTACAACTAACTATTACTATTAGTAAAGGCTTTGCCAAACAGAACGCGCTAAGTAGCGCCGCGTTAATGCGTCAATAGCGTCGCGTTTTAGCGTCACGCTCTTTGATGTCACACACGCTCCTTAGCGCGACGTACCAACCGTTCACCCAAAGAGTATTCCCGAATTGTTCCCACAGTTTTGCCTTTATTGCAATATTTTTTTAAGAAATATTTTTCATATTATAAAGGCACTTCCGAACTAATTCTATTAGTTATTCAGTCGTATTTTCAGCCATTATTCAAAATTTCAGGCCAACGCTAAAACAAAATCTGTAAAAAAATACAACGCCCGACGTCAGAGCGTCCTAGCGCGGCGACAGAGCGTTGCGTACTGCTAGCGCCGGCGCTCTGTTTGACAGCGTAATACCCACATAGCACTTTTACAATTCGACGCTATAGCGCCGCGTCAGGCTAGCTCTCTGACGCCGCGCTATAGCGCGTTCTGTTTGACAAAGCCTTAATTAAGGCTTTGCCAAACAGAACGCGCTAAGTAGCGCCGCGTTAAAGCGTCAATAGCGTCGTGTTTTAGCGTCACGCTCTTTGATGTCACACACGCTCCTTAGCGCGACGTACCAACCGTTCACCCAAAGAGTATTCCCGATTTGTTCCCACAGTTTTGCCTTTATTACAATATTTTTGTAGGAAATATTCTTCATATTATAAAGGCAGGGGTACTTCCGAACTAATTCTATTAGTTTTTCAGTAGTTTTTCAGCCATTATTCAACATTTCAGGCCGACGCTAAAACAAAATCTGTAAAAAAATACAACGCCCGGCGTCAGAGCGTCCTAGCGCGACGACAGAGAGTTGCGTACTGCTAGCGCCGGCGCTCTGTTTGACAGCGTAATACCCACATAGTACATTTACAATTCGATGCTATAGCGCCGCGTCAGGCTAGCGCTCTGACGCCGCGCTATAGCGCGTTACATACACAATAACTTAGATCGTCTATGTACAATAAGTTGTACATACATCTGCTTAATAAGCAGATACATTGCAGAGTAACTGAGTAGCAAATTAATATCTGGTATATACCGCATTACTAGAATGCGGATATCAAGTTGTAACTAATTTACATTATCTCAAAGTCTTAATGTTATTACACGAAACTTGACCCTGAATGCATTTGCTGGTGATCACACCAATTAATCAATTGAGGTCTAATTTTCAATCATTAGACAGATGTTATCAGTAAGATGATTTCAGCATGAATGGGTAGGCTCAACCGAGGAAATACTACCCTCTCACAGAAAATTGACCGCCTTGCCGCTTGACACTGCGTCGAGTGGTGTGGGTTCGATTCCAACACGAGACATCACCTTCTGCGATCCATAAATTGTTGTCTCGAGTCTGGGTATTCATTGTGTCCGTTGGTTGTATGTTTGTAAAGTCCCCTGCGACACAGGATTTATTCCTAGTGCGGGAGTTGTCTTTAAAAAAAAATCGTTGTAAAGTAACAGTACCTATATCATTGCGTTTCGTTTGGTAAGTGAGCGTGCCGGAGGCCCCATCCCCTATTCCTTCTACCTCATCCCACTCCTCCTTCTATCCCTTTTTCTAACTCAATGGGCAGCAAAGCAATTGTGAATCCTCTGGTGTTGCTTGTGTCCATGGGCGACAGTAATTGCTTGCCTCCAGGTGATCTGTCTGCTCGTTTGCCGCTTACAACATTAAAAAATAAAAAGTTAGATAAAATACAACGATATCAAATTCAATATTACAATTATTTATATAAAGTAGATCAATTGTTTTACTTCCACATTCAGCCAGGTCAGTTTCAATCATAGAATAATAAATTTTTGATCTGACGATAAAAAATCAGACCTCAATAAAATATTAAGTCAAAATATTGTTTAAGCCACAGATATTGACCCAAAAATCTGACGACGCTATCACAAAATCACATTTAGACCACTCAAGAAGACAGAACAGTAACAAAGTATCAATATACGTCTATTAATATACCAATGAATCCAATACCTATTATTTTTGGGCTATTAATTAAGAGTCATCATCATCCTCTTAGCGTAATCCCAGTTTCAGTCTGGGGTCCGCTTTCTAGTCTATCCGGATTTGGCTGAATATTAGCTTTTCCAAAGAGCGACTGCCTGTCTGACCTCCGCAACCCGAAGGGAAAGCGATATTCCATGGTTAAACACTAGTGTCAGTTTGTTTAGAAGGTACTGACGCCCTGTAACGACTGAGAGAAAAGATCTTCATGATAACCGGGACCGACGGCTTAACGTGCTCTCCGAGGCACGGGACAAGCGATAATTAACCATTCAATACGCACATAACTCCGAAGAGTCATTGGTGCGCGCCGTGGATTCGAACCCGATACCCTCTACATGGCAGTCTGTTGGTATATCCACTCGGCTATCGCCGCCTCAGGCTATTAATTAAGAGTATTTGTCTCGAATTCGTGTTGGACTATTATCTGGGACGGTACTAACAGGAATAGGTATTAATACAATGTGCCAGAATAAATAGGCTATGACTGGGAATAAATAGAATTACAAATGATGTTTCAGCTGAGATTTTATTGGGCTTTAGAATAATAAAATAATGTTATACCTAGATGGTAATTATTTAACAAAAGTGGGTTTGATAAATGATACATCACCGGTAGTTTGAACAAATTGGGCAAAGGTTTTCATCACATTAGACAATAGGTATACAAATTTGGTCAAAGTAGAGACAAATTATTTATAATATTTATTTTAAATATGAGTGATAATTATTTTTATTTTTTTTTATACTAAACGTGCTTTGTTTTCTATGGTTCTGATACCTCGTTTCTAAAAATATGATAAGTAAATAGATATACCCGAATATATGAATATACTATAGGATGTCCCCAACTACTCCCGCGCAGTGTTTTTAATTCAAGCTGTTCTGCATCCTTTTGCTCCATAAAAAACATACAATATACATGCCATATTGCAGCTTCTTGCGCAAAATAATTTTGGCTGTGCGTTGTCTGTCAGTTAGCCAGTAGCAGAATAATAATTTTATAATATTGACTCTGTAATATTATAATATTGACTCTATAATATGAACTCATAGCGGGTAAGGCACCCATAGCCTAGTGAAGATACCAACAGACTGCCATGCACAGGGTATCGGGTTCGAATCCACGGCGCGCACCAATCACTTTTCGGAATTATGTGCGTATTGAATTATCAATTCTCGCTTGTCCTGTGCCTCGGAGAGCACGTTAAACCGTTGGTCCCGTTTGTCATTAAGATCTTTGACGGTCGTTATATGGCGTCAGTATCTTCTAAATAAACTGACTCTAGTCTCAACCACGGAATATTGCTATCCCTTCAGGTTGCGGAGGTCAGACATGCAGTCGCTCTGTGGAAAAGCTAATGATCAGCCAAATCCGGTTAGACTAGTAAGCGGACCCCCGTTGAAACTGGGATAACGCTAAGAGGATGATGATTCTCATAGTGGGTAAATTAACAATTCTCCGTATTCAGCTCAAAATAGTAGTTATAAGAAAAAGAAAACGAGCGACGTCATCTTTCACTATGTTAACCGTGTCATCGACGATATAACTTCTTTGTTCTAGCGATCTTTGGTTCTGCGGTGTAAATGACCTACATGGCGGTCACCTAAATTATCTGATGAATGATTTCATTCCATAATTATGTGACTTAACTTCCTGATCATAATGTAATGTGTAAAAGTTACATTGTGGACTCCTTTAAATATTTGCATTGTCGGTTACAGAAAAAATGGCAATAAAAAATACTAGACCCAGAACTATAATATTGTTCTACATACCTGCATTTCAAATCCAGATTTGTTTAAAATATGTATCTATTTACAATTTTCAATCAGTTTCACAAAAACCTTAAAAAGATTACCGGAGATTCCGAAGGTTTAACTGCCCACTTTGTATTGTCGAGTCTTCCCTAAAATTCCAACTTAAAAAGCTATATCTAACTACATAATAGCAATATATTTTCGGTGTTAACAAGGAACAATGCAATCATTATTATTTTAAGGTTTGTTTTTGGGACATAACGGTGCCATTAGGTTACAATGAAAAAAAAAATGTCCCTACGAGCTATACAGAGATACCATGAAGATACTGGCCTGATTATAGTCCACTAGATGATGCCCGCGGTTACACCAGCGTGATTTAAGACTAGCGTTCCGCTCCCGTGGCTCATGGCGTGATGTTAAATAGCCTTCCTCAATAAATTAACTATCTAACACTGAAGGAATTTTTCAAATCGGACCAGTATTTCCTGAGATTAGCGCGTCCAAACAAACAAACTATTTAGCTTTATACATTAGTATTAGATTGGCCTACTTTACTAAGTGATATTTATGTTCCAAACATTATCTTTTTGTAATACCTACCTATTTGAGGTAACAGTATTTTGACTTTGAACTTCTACTGTAAGGATCAGACTTACAAGATAACTTAAAAAGCTTAAAAGCACCTATATCACTCTTGCAATAATTGACTTGGATATTGTAAATATAATTATGTACCTAATACTAAGACTGAGAGTTACTAGTACGAACTATGTTTGTGGATTATTTTGGCATAGGCCTTTAATGGACAGCTAACTCAACCGGACTAAGACGAGTGTTGAATATAAACACTTTAACATGAATAAAGCTGCATCTTATTACAAGTTTAGTAATCTTGGATGACATTGATCATGCTATAGGACTGGCAGAGGGATGTGCCGGACTTCTACTATCTACTGTACTGTCTGTCTGTCTGTCCACTGTCCACTCTTTACTAATAGCAATTATTGCTCAAGTTCAACTTAAAAATATCCAAACCCAAATAAATTATTGCGAAGCTAAGTACCAAAGTAGATGATGATGGCATACAATTTTAAGTGCTTTGGAGAGAAAGAGAAAGAATTTCATCTACCCATTTCGAAGATAATATTCAGAAGCAAGTCTATGTAAATTATTTAAAACCTCGATTAAAATACGATTCATCAGCATTATAAAGTTTACCGTTTCTGCAGACTCAGTATTAGAGCGTCGCCAAGCCAAATGAACCGTTTGAACTCAAATAAATTACGTTGACTACATTTGGTGTTGATCCTAAGGAACTATACGTTAGCTCAGCCGAATATATGAGAATTGGACTTTAATTATAGCGGAGTGGGAAGGCATTTGAACTGCTATAGTGTCTTGAATTCGATTTTTTTTTAAATAAATCGCGTATCCTGATATATTATTATGCGACAAAGTGCAAAGGCCAGCAACAAATGTTCATGCTAATGTTCTCACGTCATTTGGTAGGTAACTGCCATAATCTGTGCCAGTGTTGACATGGTCATGCAATGGAAACCCTATTGCAAGCCGTTGTTTCAACCACTCCCTGGTTTAAGTTTGGAGCTGCCAGAGGATTTAACACTCTTTCCAACGTTCTCTTGAAGCTTCGTCATTAAAATCACCGTTGTATCCTATGATAACAGGAAATTTGTGCGGATATACAAAATTCGTATCACAGCCGGCAATATGATAATCTTCGCGACGTAAATCGAAAGGATAAATCCTATCTATTGCTTTATTTTACTAGCAGCTTTTTCATAACTTAAAAGAAGATGTAGTGACAACCATTGAGAAAAGTATGCTAAGATGGTTTGGACATGGAGAGAAAGGATGACGAAATACTGACCAAGAAGTTATATAAGGCAAGTGTAAATGGGACAAGAGACAGGGAAAGACCTAGGTGGACGTTCTCTGATCAGATTGGGGACATCCCAAAAAGCGCCAGGTTAGAAGTACCTTTAACCGAAGAGCATGCATGAGTAATTTGATGAGAGTGAATAAAGCAAGAACGATATGTCAGGATCGTTGCAAATGGCGTTACGTAGTCTCTACCTACCCCTCTGGGAAACAGGCGTGAGTCTATGTATATATGTATGTATGTACATTTTGAAAAAGTTAAGCCAAAAAAATACATTAAGTTTAACAAACAAGAGAACTTAAATAGATAATCTTTACTACTAGCAAAAAATATATTATTGCCATTCCAAATGAAAGGGATAAGAAACATTTGCAACCGTGAAATCAGTATACAATTCTAAATAAGCCAATTCACAGTACTTTATCACCGGTCGGCTTTCACCAACTTTCCCTGAGAGCAGTTAAACAAATGACCCGCTATTAGAAAGACTTAACAGCCACTCTTTGGCAGGGCAGCAATAAAATAGCCGTTTGATGAAGATCGTATATTTCCTTTACTATTGGGATTGACGTCATCAATCGGCGCTAAAACTGGTGTTGGTTTGCAGATCAATTTGTTTGTGTTTTCAATGGACTTGGCTGTGATAGCGATGTTTTTATTGATAGAACTTAGTATTGATTTATTGGCAGTTTGGATTTCAAATAAGTGATGTTTGGAATTTAGTTTCGGGTTGTCTTTTGGGTTAATGACCTCAGTCACTTTGTGACGCAATAACGTAGAATGTTTGCCGTTGATTAACAGAACGCTGCGACTTGCAGTTCAACTGCAATATAGTACCTGCGTGCTATCTCATTCACTACGCCAACCATGCAGTCAAAAATGTAGTAGTAAGTGCCACAAAAGTTTAAATTCCTACTAAAATTAAAAACCTATACTTTTCTTTCGTTAAGTACCTTAGGCCGCGAACTTTTCAATCGCCCCTAGTATATCTCATTCAATTTTGAAAGTCCATACATAACTATGTAATTACTTGCCATGGCTAAATGATTTGTCAAGTTTTAATTGTTAATGCCACTTACTTTAGGGCCGACAAACTTGTCATTCTAGTAGTTCATGATTTTGACGTTGTAGCTATAACAATGATTTGATAGAAATTTCGGAAACAAAAGGGGTAATATATAGTTTATCTGCCGCGTGGTGCAGCCGACCTTAAACTATACATCGATAGGGAGTACGATTAAGTTACACTAGGAAGTAATACTCGCTGAGAAACATTTTTTTTAATGTATCAAGTAGCGAACGTCTCGAAAACACAATAAAATTGTTCTTATTGATTACAAGTTCTAGTTTCATGAAAAGATTCAATTTGTTAAATATTTTGTAAACAAAATAGGTTTCTATTAGACTACATTTAAACTGGCAGCATTTTTATCGTTGAAGTGTAAAACATAATCACTTTGATATTATTGTCGAATGATTTTATTCAGCTCACCATCAAGTATACCTATTGTAATATCAAACCACTTGAATACTTGTTATTTTATTCAAATTTGGAAAACAATGGCTTTTCCCTACGCTTCTTTATTTTTAAACGGTTTTCGGCGAAAATATCATCACAGTCATATTTAATTCAACACATAAAACTTAAGAAATAACCAAATCAAGTCATCTTAAGCCGTCGCATAACAGTCTTTCATTAAGAAGGATAAAAAGCTGTAATGCTTTGATGGTCCAAGCTTCTGCCAAGAATTATTCGGCTGGCTACGTACTAAACGCAGCTTGCCAGCGGTAAGGAACAATGCTAGCCAAATAACTCAGGTCGCTCGAGCATTAAGCAGTTAGACATAAGTGTCGATTAAGACGTGATAGCTATGAGATAAATAAAAAGTTATTAAAATAAGCTCCATAATAAAAAATTGGTGATAAGTGTAAAGTGAAACAATCATAATGATATCAAAACTCGAAAAGTTTAAGTTCTAAACGTGTGTTCATAGATAGTCTATATTTTTTATGAAATTATCTAATATTTATGTATGTTAAATTGTATAATATTCGCTAGCACCCAGATAAAACCTGAGAGGTTTTAGTGGTAGTGCAGTAACATTGTGCTATAGGTTAAAGCACGATTGAAACAAATAATAAAAAATACACGAAAGTTACGAGTATAAACGTCGAGTCTAACAGCACTAAAATTTGATATGTTAATAATGAGTATTATGCTTGTTATAAATTAATTACTTCATACAATTAATAAATCATCTAATTTCCGTGTCCACAACACAATCAATTAAAAAATTAAGCTTGCTCCATTTTCATCTATCCACAAGTAATTTCTAACCCAAGCATTTCTCACGCGTTAATTTCGTCCAAACCGTTCATTCTTGATTATACCAAAGAATTAATACAACATAATTATATTATACTGAGCTTAGTACAGACGCGTAGAAATCTCGAAGTAACGGCGTCTGGATGCACATCTGTCCTTCACTTACGTCCCGTTTCATTAATCACTGTTCCCAGCGACTGTACAGGACTTAATCAGCCGCTGTCAACGACTGACTTCGTTGTATTATTTCTTCGTTTTGGAGATGAATTATGTGTGTATCTTATACGCCGTTTCAATATTTGGTACTATGTGTCAATACTATAGAGTAGTATAGAGTATTGACATTGAAACCGAAAAGACTGCATTTGTCTTCGTTTTAATCAAAGAAATATAACCTTAAGTCATAGAAATAACAATAAATAACAACAGCGGTTGCTATGATTGATATCTTCTTTCTAATGACACATGCAGTATGATAGAAAGAGCTGTCGATAGGTTTAGCAGCACGCTCTTATAGCAGCCTCGTGGTAGCCAAACAGTAGACAAAACATAGAGTTAGGAAACCGAGTGTTGTTCGTAACAATGATGATTTATCGATAAATATTTTTGGTCAAATGTCTACCTCTAGTATGTGTCGATATATTTAAGCCGTAGAAGTAAACAACTAAAATATTGAAATTGTAGTTTTTGCTGTCGACGCCTGACAGTGCTTTGCAAAGACTTGCCAGACAGACAGTACTAAAAAAAATCACGTGTTTAATTGTTCGTTTTAGCCATAAAATCTATTGACAAAAAGTATCCATAAACTAATGAGCGATGCGTTGCGAAGCGATGCTAAGAAACTGTCACTTAGATCATGTATTGTTCGAATTTTATTATACCAGATTGGCTAATGCCGCAGGCTTTGGCAGTTTGTTTGGGTCGCATCATATCATGTTGCTTGCTATCCCTTACGCTGGACACTGCTCGATTTTTTTAGAGTTGTAGGTAATCCGATTTGTGATACGCCAGCACAAATGATTCGCCACGCCGAAGCTTGCGATTCGATTCCCGCTCAAGTCAAACATTTGTGTGCATGAATATGGATGTTTGTTTTGGTCTGGGTGGTACTATGTATAATATGTTTTATATTTACAAAAAGTATATACCTATGCATGTTTGGGACCAGATGGTGTTGTGTGAATATGGAAGAATATTATATTCTATGGTAGAATATTATAAAGCAGACTACAAGGCAAGACGTCTTTGATCAGTCAGGATGGCACTAATATGATAAATAACATACCTAGAAGTTGGTAGATTAATTAAAATCGTTGCAATTATTATTTATTTATTTATTTATTGTATGGAAAACCAACAGCATTTACAATGAATTTTGTAACATAAATAGACAACAACTAGCCAATTACAGGTCTTCACTTTTAAGCGCTAATAAAGTCAGTAAATACGTGTGGATAACAGAATATAAAGAACAATAATTATACACTAATAACTTATATTATTTCATTTGTAAAAATAATCAAACCTGGTATTCTAGGAAGAAATCTCGGCTTAGCAACCGCCTCACTGATGTTAAATTAACGTTAAAAATATCGATATCGTGAGATTTACAAATATTATTAAAGTTAGCTGCTAGCTCGCCAAAGGAAAGTATTCTGTCGGTAATTTGATGACGCAAGGGGTAAATTAATGGGTGTATAATGTCACATAGCTTTAACAGGGGTATTAAATCCAATTTTACCAAGAAGTTCAGGGCAATCAATAGAATTAGAAATAATTTTCAGCATATAAATGACATCTGCTATTTCTCGCCTCTTAACTAGGGTAAGAAGGTGAAATTTTGCACATAATTTAAAATAATCTTCACTTTTATAACAGTGTTTGATCCGATAACATAAATATCGAATAAACTTTTTTTGAATGTTTTCTAATCTGATTATATACTTGTCGTATCAGGGGTTCCAGACCTGTGACCCGTATTCCAGTATACTGCGAACAAATGTGCAGTATAGTATCTTAAAAGTTTTAGCCTCTTTGAAACTAGTCGATGTGCGCATGACAAACCCAAGAACTTGAGATGCTTTCTTTACAATACTGTCCACATGCTCCTCGAATAATAACTTCGAATCATACTCTACACCAAGATCACGAACCTTATGGCTACGGAGTAATTTATGTCCTTTTAACAAATATTCTGCGGTAATAACAGTATTTTTCCTAGTGAAAGTAGCAATAGAGCATTTTGATGGGTTTAGATCTAACTTATTTTCTACGCAATAATCCTCTATACGCGATAAATTGGATTGAAGGGATTGAACATCATCGTGCGATGAGATCGGTAGAAAAATCTTCATGTCATCCGCGAAACAAAAGTAATTTTGCAGTATGTAAACATTTGCCGATGTCGTTTACAAAGATTGCAAAGAGCAAAGGACCGAACAGGGAACCTTGTGGAACCCCGCTAGGGATAGTTACCCAACTAGAAATGTAATTATTTATAGCCACTGCTTGAGATCTATTAGAAATGTAAGATATAAACCATCTCAAAAGATCGCCTCTTATCCCTATTGATTCTAGTTTGTGAATTAAAGTAAAATGATCTATTCTATCGAAACACTTGCAGTAATCTGTGTAAACGACATCGACTTGTTTACCCCGGCTCATGCTATCAGTGATATAGGCATCGAAGAGAACTAGGTTAGAAATAGTCGATCTCCCCGTCATAAAACCATGTTGATAATCATTGAGAGAATTCTTCACTGCGGCATATAACTGATTATGAATAATCTTTTCAAACAGTTTAGCAATTAAACATAATTTAGAAACTGGTCGATAGTTAGACACTTCATTTTTAGGACCTTTCTTGTGTATTGGTGTTATAGATGCGGACTTCCAAATAGAAGGCATAACACATTCACTCAATGATTTTTCAAACAACAGACTGATAGGTATCGAGATAGTTTTAGCACAATTAACCAGTAAGAGAGGAGGGATTTTATCAGGACCTGCAGATTTATTCAGATCCAGTGATTTAATTGCTTTAATTACTTCATTATGATCTATTTCTATATTTGAGATATATGATGTTGAATCGGAAACGTTTTGTGAAATACGAGAAGGTAAACCCTGAGGCGAGCTTAAAAATGTAGAATAAAAGTAGTCGGAAAATAAATTACAAATGTGTATGCCACCGCTAGCAATAATATTACCATACTTTAATGTGCTTGGGATATTCGAAGAATTTGATTTAGATTTGACAAACTTCCAAAAGTGTTTAGGATTGTTTTTTATCGAATTTTCAACAGAATTTATATAATTTTGAATTTAAATAACATTCACTCTCTAATCTTTTAACTCTTGCACTCAATAACTTATAACTAGCCCCATCTGATAAGTTGCCATAGTTCTTAAATTTTCTTAAATATTTAGATTTTTCATTTATAGTTTTCTTTAACGCTGTAGTGTACCAGACAGGGTATTTATCATCCCTAGATTTTTTTTCCGGTACATGCTTAGTAATCATTTCCTCTAAAAATGAATAAAAGCATTGCACTGAACATTCCATAGTTTTGTTAAAAAATAGTTCAGACCAATCGACTTTTGAAATTTCTTCATTAATCCTGTCGTGATTGCCCTTTACAAATAAGTTTTTTTTTTTTTTTATGGAATAGGGGGCAAACGAGCAGACGGATCGCCTGATGTTAAGCAATTACCGCCGCCCATGGACACCCGCAACACCAGAGGAGTCACAAGTGCGTTGCCGGCCTTTTAAAAAGGAATACGCTCTTTTTTTTAAGGTTTGAAGGTCGTATTGGTTCGGAAAAACCGCAGGTGACAGATCATTCCACAGTTTAGAGGTGCGAGGCAGAAAGTTTCTAGAGAAACGCACCGTTGTGGATTGCCAACCATCTAAATGATGGGGATTGAAATGCTGTCGCGTAGAACGATGGCGGAAAGAGGCGGCAGGGATTAATCCGAACAATTCCTCGGAGCACTCCCCATAGTAGAAGCGATAAAAGATGCATAGCGAGGCTTCATCTCTACGCAGCGCCAAGGGGTCTAACCGATTGCAAATATCTTGGCAGTCGACAATTCGAGCGGCTCTCCGTTGGATGCGGTCTAGAGGGAGAAGCTGGTACTGGGGTGCCCCTGCCCAAAGATGAGAACAGTATTCCATATGCGGCCGGACCTGCGCCTTATAAAGGAGCAAGCGGTGGGCCGGAGTGAAATACCGTCTCGATCTATTTAGCACGCCAAGCTTCTTCGAGGCTAACTTAGCCTTACCCTCTAAGTGACCGCGGAACTGGACTTCGCTCGATATGTCGACACCAAGTATTCCAATACTGGAGGAGGCAGTCAAGGGGGTGCTCTCAAAATGAGGACATACGACTAATGGCAGTTTTTTAGCGGTGAACACGCAAACTTGTGTCTTTGTGGAGTTAAATTGGACCAAATTAAGTCTTCCCCAATCTGAGACCATCTCCAAGGAGGTCTCAATTTCAGACACAAGTTTATTTTGGTTCTCGATGATTTTTTCCCGAGAAATGTTGGCACGGCCGGTATATAAAGCATCGCCTGTGCTGTCATCTGCATAACAATGAATACTGCTGTCTAGCAACATATCATTGATATGCAAGAGGAACAAAGAAGGCGATAGCACGCAGCCTTGAGGAACACCAGCATTTACAGACAAGGCGTCAGAGCATTCACCGTCAACTACGACCTTTATGCTTCTGTCTGTAAGAAAGCTGGTGACCCATTCGCATAATTTCTCGGGCAGCCCATAGGAAGGGAGCTTCGAAAGAAGCGCTTTGTGCCAGACCCGATCGAAGGCCTTCGCTATGTCCAAACTGACCGCCAAAGCCTCTCCCTTTGTCTCGATCGCCTGTGCCCAACGATGTGTCAGGTATACTAGAAGATCACCAGCCGACCGACCCTTACGAAAGCCGTATTGCTGGTCACTAAGCAGCTGATTATCCTCTAGGAACCGAAGGAGCTGGCAGTTAATAATGAACTCCATTATCTTCGAGAAGAGGGAGGTTATGGCTATGGGTCTGTAGTTGGACGAGTTAGAGCGATCGCCTTTTTTAGGGATCGGGTGGACCAATGCTGTCTTCCACGATGTTGGGACTACGCCAAATGAGTAGGAGAGACGAAAAAGGCGTGTCAAAACTGGTGCCAACTCTGGAGCGCAGATCTTCAACACAATAGGGGGAATTCCATCAGGCCCACTCGACTTATGGATATCGAGGGACAGAAGTGCCATACGGACCGCGCGCTGGTGGAACCGAATATCCGGCATACAGCCCTTCAACAGCGGTATAGTAGGCGGTTCCTGTCCCCCGTCATCCAAGGTCGAGTTGGACGCAAAGAGTTTGCCCAGAAGATCGGCTTTCTGCTTTGCGTCGTGGGCCAAGGAGTCATTTCCCATATGTAGCGGTGGTAAGGATGGCTTACAGAAGTTCCCTTCGATAGCTTTGGCAAGAGACCAGAATGCACGAGTTCCCGAAGGAAGGCGTTCAAGCCTCTCGCCAATTCTACCGATGTGCTTCGTCTTCGCACTAGCAATGTCTCTTTTGAAGGACCTGGAGGCAAAGTTATACTCCTTTTTTAATGCGCTGGTATTTTCATCCCCTGCCGCCACCGCATCAGCCTAGGCTTGGTAAGCTTCCTGCTTCCTGCGAGAAGCCTTTTTGGAAGATGAACCAAACCAAGGCCGAAATTTGCCACCAATGGGGACCACAGAGGATGGAATGAAAAGTTCCATGCCCTGTAGCACCACATCAGCAACAGAATCAGCAGCGGCGTTGGGATCATCCGGCGAGAAGCATATTTGTCCCCAAGGATAGGACGCAAAGAAGTTCCGCATCCCATCCCAATCTGCTGACTTGTAGTGCCACACACGGCGACTGCGTGTAGCCCGCGATCGCAGCAAGTATTTAGAATGTTGAGCAGGTTTTAAGTAGGTATATTGAAAACAATGTACATCAATATTGAGCGCGTTGTGATGAGGATCGATAAGAACCAATGGCTCCTCACAGTCAGAAACGGTTACGTCGTCAGTTGATAATACAAGATCAAGTATACGCCCATATCGATTATTGATCCCATTAAACTGATTTAGATTGTGAGTATATAACAAATCAACAAATGAATGTTCATCCATACTGTTTACATTACGCGGAGAGAGATATGACTCACTGGCAGCAGGTAACCACGATATTCCACTCAAGTTGAAATCTCCGACAATTAGATATTTATCATTTGGTTTGCGAATTATTATATCATCTAGCTTAGTTAAAAAATTGTTTAATTGGTTAGAGAATGACAACCCTAGATTCTGTTTGCATAAATATATTACACCTAAATTTAAGCTTAAAGTGGATTTAGATCCATTACTAGATTGCTTAACAGGCAAAGTCAACCACAAATCCTCAGCACTAGATACGTAACATGGTTGCGGAACAGCACTTATCTCCTTACGGACAGCGATGAGTACTCCTCCTCCACGAGTTTGCCCAGTAAGATCGTAATCCCTGTCCCGACGCCACACTATATAACGATCGTCGAACAACTCAGAACTACTCACACTATCCAATAACCACGTTTCCGTCAATATTAAAATATCATAAGCACTGAGATTTAGATTACGACAAAATTGAGTTGTTTTGGTTCGTAAACCCCGAACATTTTGGTAATAGATCTTTAAATCCGTTGAAGAATTATATTGTCCCTGTTTATTATTATTAGCCATAATTAAAACGTAAATCTAAACCCTGTTTAAGCATAATGGTATGGTCATTAACACCCCGCAAATAATTAAAAAGATGTAGGTGGAATAAAATTATTTTAAGTAATAATGAATAATACATTATTAAGCATGGACAGTTACTACGATGTGTCATGGAACGAAAAAATGTTATAGCAATATCAGGCAGAGCGAGCAAGACAAACGTATAGTAGGATATTATAACTTCAAATTGAACAGAGCGATAAGCAACGTAGGTAGTCGGAATCCGAGGACAAAAGCGGTCGAGGTGCGCGTGCAATGAGTCAGGGATGCTAAACCTTTTATAATATTTCAAGCTTACATTAAATATAACAATGAAAAATATTTTAAGTGAGAAATTAAAATAAGCAATGCAATGATAAATGACATGTGACAATAAAATCAAATGGATTCTGATGCTGATTAAATTATTTTGTTTAAATCTGAAATTTTGTTGACTATAAATGACCGAGTTCCTTCATTTTTCCGGACGTGTATTTTACTAAATTTTACCCAAACGTAACTATATTTTTTTTCTTTCGCAATTTGTCGAACCTTATTGGGTAAGATTTTAGAATCTGCAGTCAAATGGTCGTTCACAAATATCTTCCCTTCAGAATCTTGAAATCCCAAATCTTGTACTTTTATTAACTTTATAGCTCGAGCTGATGCTATAAACTGCTCCTTAATGTATCGATTAATAAAGCTCACAATTATCGATTTATCCTTAGAATTATACGTCGGGATTCTGGAAATGTAATTTATTTGTGTTTTAGGTAAATTATATTCAATCTTTTTACTGATCTTATCGACGATCTGGAACAGGTTCTCGTCTTTTCTCTGTGGCACCCCTTTGATCTCTATGTTATTTAGTCGTGATCTTTGCTCATTGTTGAACACCTGAGTTTGGATATCAGCTACAGTTGTCTCCAATGCACCCTGTTTCTGTTAAATTTCCATGACCGAACTCTCCACTGTAGTTAGTTTGACATTAAACTCTTCCAATCTTTCGCCTGTAAATTCACATGAAGCTTTGAGGCCTAAAATCTCATCCTTTAAGCTCCTTACATCTTCTAACAGTGTTGGGAGATCAGACAGTTTTTGCTTGATCTCACGAATCTCTTTCATTAAGATCTCAAAGGATATCTGATCCTTGAAGGTAGCCGGCGCTGGTGAGGTTGCTTTGCACGGCGCACATTTCCAAGCTAACCTCCGTTCGGGTCCCAGCTTTTTCCATCCACTCTCAGAAAGTTTTGCGCAGCTGAAGTCAAGGTTATTTCCACACACAGAACATTGAACACCTTCAGTAAAGTCACAATTACACAGTGCACACTTAGTTAGTTAGTTAGTTGGTTAGTTGGACAGGTGTTTTCCGCACTTAGCCACTTAATTGGGCCATTTTGCGTTAGCAGTGACGCGGTAGTCGCCTGCTACTCATACCATGCAAGCTCCTTCCAGAAGGCCATGAGTTGACCAGTATTGCGTATGGCTTCGCTCATGGTTCTGGGGTTGTTCAGGAACTTCGTCCGTTGGTCGCTCACGCTGGTACAATGTAGGATTATATGAGCGGGTGTTTCTTCGGTCCCCATGCAGCCCCTACATAGTGGGCTGTCCGTGACGCCGATGTTGTAGAGATGCTTGTTTAGTGGACAGTGGCCGGTTATTATGTCAGTCAGATGCTTGAGTGTTTTCCTGTTGGAGTGCAACAGTTTTTGCGAGAGTCGTTTATCTAATTGGGGAAAGGCATCTTTAGATTGCCTACACTCTTTTAACTCTGCCCACTCTTTTTCGTGTTGTTGTAGGGTTCTCTCGCGTAACCATGTTCTTAGTTGGTTGAACGGTATCGGAACAATTGGTTCGGGTCCTAGAGTTGTCGTGTCCGATCCTTTCTTTGCCAGTTGGTCTACTGCGTCATTGCCCGTGGAGTCACTGTGTCCTCGTATCCACTGGAGCGTGACCCGATTTCTCGTTGCAGTTTTCTGCAGCTCTTGGTGGCACTCCATAATTAGGCCGCTATAAAAGCAGTTGCCATCGAGAGCTTGTAGTACTGAGGCGCTGTCTGTGATGATGCGTATTGACAGGTTGCTCACATTTCTGGCCGCGATCGCCGTCGCCGCCCTTGTTATCCCAACGCATTCAGCTTGGAAGATGGTGTTGAGTTTACCAAGCGATGTTGAGAGATTGATATTCAAGTCATGGGAGAACACTCCGGCACCCGTCCCATACTTTGTTTTTGAGCCGTCTGTGTATACTCTAACTTCGTGTATACCAGAACTATCCTTGTGCTCTTCTTGCAGTTGTATGCGGTATTTTTTGTCAAAGACAAAGGTTTTAGGTATGAGATTACACGTTGCATCTAGCAGCGGGATCTCGTTAGTTAACGTCCTTTTCAGGCGTGCGTGGGTTATGCGGTCATCTCTCCTCCAGAGCCCGAACTTATCGAGCCGGATCGCAGCGGCACCTGCTTCTTGCTGGATGATGAGGTGCATTGGTCGCAAGTCGAGAAGCACCTCCAGTGCCGCCGTTGGAGTTGTTTTCATGCAGCCTGTTGTGGCCAGACAGGCGAGGCGTTGTATGCTCTGCAGTTTGCTCTTGACTGTGCTTAGTTGAGTGCGTGGCCACCACACTACTGCACCGTATGTGAGCATGGGGCGTATTATGGCAGTGTAGATCCATAGGGTGATGAATGGTTTTAGACCCCATTTCTTGCCTATTATTCTCCTGCATTGCCAGAAGGTTGTACATGCTTTTGTGGTTTTAGTGGTGATGTGTTTATGCCGTGTGGTTGACGGCATAGAATACAAGTGTCACCACCCCCTATCTTCCCGTGGGTGTGGTAAGAGGCGACTAAGGGATAACACGATGCAAATACCATCTTTGCGTAGAGACGGAAAACTCGACATCAAACCCTATACGACTGCCTCGTTGGTCTCGCGGCATAAATGTGCGCGTGGGATCGGGAGGTCCCGGGTTCGATTCCTGGGTCGGGCAGTGTTATTGGGTATTTCTGTCACGAAATTCTCAGTAGCAGCACGGAGTCTGGAAATGTGCCCGGTACGGCAATAGGCTCGCCCCCTATTACGTGGGACTAAAGTATATCTGGCGAAAAGTGGGTGTAGAAATACACCTCTGCCTACCCCTTCGGGGATAAAAGACGTGACGATATGTATGTATGTATGTATGTGTTTATTCCAGTTGAGCTTGTGGTCGAGTGTTACGCCCAGGTACTTGACTTCACTCGATAAGTTAAGCTCCGTGCCAAAAAGTTTTGGTTTTCTGGTCATACGGGTGTTCCTTTTGTTGGTGAAAAGTACTAGCTCCGTTTTATTTGGGTTGACCGTCAGTTCATGGTGGTTGCACCATTGTTCCATGATCCTGATCGCTGCTTGCATCCGATAATGGATCATGTCTTCTGAGTTTCCTTTGATTAGGATGGTAATATCATCTGCGTAGCCGACCGTGAAGAAGCATTTGTCATTCAGATTTCTCAACAGATCGTCTACCACTATGTTCCAAAGCAGGGGTGATAGGACCCCTCCCTGTGGGCAGCCTTTTGCTACTATCCCCCTTGTGGTGGTATTAACCGTGAACTGAATAGCTCTTTGTTTCAGGAGTTGATCAATCCATCCACTGACGGTTTGTTCAACTCCGAACTTGTTAACCCATATATGCCCAAGAGCACAAAAACGACCCAACGGTACATGTTCAGTGGCAAAGCGCCATAAATAAGAACCGTATATTATTTTCATAGTTTAACGCTATCTACGAGTTGTCGGAAGAACTACGTACGTTGTAAGAGCGTTACATTATGCAAAACTAAAGCAATAACAGTTCAAAATTAGGAGAAAAGTAGGGACACGTTTTTTTGGTCGAAAATTTAAGACCTTCGCTGACAAAAATGTAAGTACTTATTTATTTGCTTGAAATCTTGCAATTATTGTTAATGAATTAATAAAATGAATATATTTTGTATGTTGGTAACATATCAAATCTGTTCAGGACTATCTATTTTTGCTAATTTTGGATGAAATGTTTGTTAGGGTCGAAATCGACCCCTTGGGCAAAAATGATACAGAGTGTACTTCTTTTTCGCAGGTCACGGCGCGTGCTCTCAACGCATAAAGTTGCTGATGTCTTGGAGAATTTGACTAATAGTGATGATTTTGGTGATCTTCTTCACCGGCAGCGTGGAACAGTACGTACACGCTGCCGGTGAAGAAGGAGACTCGGCGGTCGCGCGCCTCGATTCTCGGGACCTCCGATTCGGGGATGCCCAGGGACAAGTATAGGCCGTGCTCTTGCATGGTAGCGCTGTACAGTTGCCACGTCTGGACAGCGTACCATGGGTTTTGGGCAGCTAAGAGTTGGTGGATCTTCGGGAGTTCCAGGCTGGTCGACCTCGGCAGCCAGAGCGATGCGCGAACGCGCTTCGCGAGGTCCGTCTGCCCGATGACAGCCAGCCTGGTTCCTTCGATCGGTGACTGCAGTCCCGCTACCGTTCGTTTGAGCCACGCCAGCGATTTCTCGTCCTCGCACCATAGCTTCAGGACTCCTCCTGCTGCAAGCGGTTTGCCTCTAAAGGATGGCGCGAGTGCGGGCTCGTTGTTTGACGGTGGTGCAAAGGCTGCTTCCAAGATGCACTCCTCTATGGAGAGCTCGAGCTGCCGTGCTTGCTCCACCGTCAGGTCTGTGGGTGGAGTGGCAACGACGGCCACCATCAGATGCGAGTTAGTCGCATCGGCGTAGCTCATCGTTGCCCTCTTCGGTGTTGCGTCCACTCTCGCACGCTTCGTCGTGGCGCTTGGTGGTGTGTCGTCGTGACGGTTCCTCTTCGACGGTGTCGCCGAAGTGGGCCGTCCCGAGAGCGCCGGATTGGTCGGTGCGTGCCTGGGTCCGCCTTTTCTGGGGCCGCGTTTGCGGCCTGGCCCGGTTGTGCCCCATGGGGCTGTTGGTTCCGCATCTCCGACTGTCGTCGAGGGGGCGCGACGGGGGGTGCCCGGCGCTGCACCGGCCGGAGCGGCGCGTGCAGCCGGCGGGAGCGAGCCCGAAGGCTCACTCTTCGCCGTCCGCGTGGTTTCCGCTTGCAAGCCTGAGCTGCTGCGTCCACCAATCGCGCCGCGTCCTGCCGAATGCTTCGTCCTGGGCGGTTCCCTCATCGCGCTGGCTGAGGGCGGATGTCCGCGCTGGTGTGTTGCGCCAGCTGTTGGTTGTCTCGCGGGGGGTGCGTTCGCCGATGTAGTCGGTTCGCTACCTACCGCGGGGGGTGCGTTCGCCGACGTTGTCGGTTCGCTACCTCCCGCGTGCGCTGCGTACTCACGCTGACGTCTATGATGACGGGAGCGCTTTCCGCGGTGTTTACCTCTACCGGTTACGGTTGCAGCGGAGCTGACGTTTGCCTTGCGGCGTTCGTCTGCTCGACGCGGTACAACCGTCCAGGAGGTGTTGGTTATGTGTACTGCACGAGGCATGGCATTTGCCAGATCGTGCAGGTCTAAACTACGCTCACGTGAAACATTGCCCCCCCCAGAATACGTGGGGCAGCCTGGACCCGAGGGTGCAGGGAGGGATTCTCCAGCGTCACGGACGCTGGTACCCTCCTGGGGTAGTTTATTATTTTGTTTCACATTCATATTTTGTTTTGGTTTTGGCTCCGTATGAGCGTGTGCGTGGGCGTATGTGTATGTGTTTCTATGTAGGTGTGGTGTGTGTATGTGTGTGTGTGCGCGTCCGTATGAATGATTGGGTTAGTGTAGTGAATGTATGTGTGTACGTGCTTGTGCATGTGTGTGGGTGAGGGCGGCTGGAGGTTTTCGTTACGTCTGTTTCATAGGGAACCAGACCAAGAACGGGCGGCAACCTCGGGAAGGATAGTCCACCAGCCTTGCCTTAGGGATCTACACGACTTGCGCTCTCCCCTAAGGCCATTCGCCAAACTCTGCAACGGACGCGAATGCAGAGAGTGGAAGTCAGTGCAGTTCAATGGAGTTGAAATGAGATGAGGTGCACGGGCTTCCGCCCTATAACAGTGCACACTTATTCATGTTTATGGTTGAGCCAAAATGTTGACAATCTGCGACAATTTTAAACAGGTAAAAAATACGTGTTGCTTAGACCACTGACCACACGGGACTGATTATATTTTATTAATACCTATCATCAAACTAAAATTACACTCTTTTTGTTTTTGTTTAGTTACGTAATAAATCATTAGAAACAAGATAACTATTAAGACAGTAAATATAAACATTAGTGTAAATTTTTGTAACATCTCCTTTGCAGCGTGATGAATGCGATTTAATGATGCAGGCCATAGCGTCTAGCGATTCAAAGCCGGATAAGTGAAATTGTAATTACCATAAGTAAATTGAGTGTCTGCACAACGCCACAGCCAGTGTATCAGTATTCTAAATATTTAAAGTGGAACCAAATTATCAGACGCCACTGGTGCATGCTTTTATAGTCTGTAACAGCAGCAAAGCGTAGTATTCGATCATAATCCTGTACGCGTAGTCAACATACCTAGATTACGCGTACACTGGAACGCTTGGTCCGTACAAGGCTTTAGGTTAATAGACGCTACTTTTAAGGTAGGTATCTAAGTAAATTATGTAATTAAACAGCGCATACTATCAAACACGTGATAGAAAACTAGACCGCTGGTCGTCTTTGTTTATTGCCTATAACAACCGCGGCGCGCTGTTGCTTCCAGCTACAGTTTTACATTCATGTCCGATAGTTTGTTTCCGTATTTATTTGAATTGTTAATTATCGCTTGTCCCGTGCTTTGGAGAGCACGTTAAGCCGTCGGTCCCGGTTGCATGAAGATCTTTGACAATCGTTTCAGGGCGTCAGTACCTTCTAAAAATAAACTGACACTAGTCTAAACCATGGAATATCTCTATCCCTTCGGGTTGCGGAGGTCAGACAGGCAGTCGCTCCGCGGAAATGCAAATATTCAGCCAAATCTGGTTAGACTAGGACCCCAGATTGAAACTGGGATAACGCTAATAGGATGATAAGTTTGTTTCCGTATTTATCCCTCATTCAAAACATCGATATCTCCTTTTTTTGTCAAATCCCATCACTCCTTAATGATGGGATTTGACAGCACGGCTATTTAGAGAATGCAGTCAAAGATGTGAGTCTAAAAAGAATCTATGCCTCTTTAAATGAGACGCGTAATTTGACGTTATGATTAACCAACTAAGACCAACTGACATTACAAGTTGCACGTTCGGTATAAGGAAAAATAGCGACCATGTTCTCTCTAGTCTAAACGTAGTCCAAACTCTCTGGTTTTAATGTTTTTTTCTTTTTATATGGACGGTGATTTAGGCGATTGCCTAACTGCTTAGTACCGCGCTGAGGATTGTAGGTTTGATTCCTAAGCGATATAGTTTAAAACATAATCTGTGTTTTCTTCTTTTTTATGGTAATAGGCGGCAAACGAGCAGATGGATCGCCTGATGGTAAGCAATTACCACCGTCCATGGACACAAGCAATACCACAGGAATTAAAAGTGCGTTGCCACCCCTTGGGGTTGGGAAAAGGGATAGGATGAGGAGTGGGATGAGGGAGAAGGGATAGGGGATAGGGCCTCCGGCATTCTCACTCACCGAACGAAACGCAACAGTTTAGGTACTGTTACTTTACGTCGTGGTCGTGGTCGTGGTGTTTACAGGGTGCATAGGGTTCCCATCAAGAATTTAGGGTCCCAAGCCAACCTCACCTGCAAGTGATACACCTGCCGATCAACGGACGAGGTTCTGGCAAACAAAATATCCCGATAAGCGGCAATAGGCTCGCCACCTATTACGTGGGATCAAAACACTGGCGAAAAGTGGGCGTTTAATATGCCTCTGCCTACCCCTTCGGAGAAACAGGCGTGAGTCTATGTATGTATGTACTTTACGTCGATTTTCTGTGAGAGGGTAGTACTTCCCCGGTCGAGCCAGCCCATTCATGCTGAAATCATCAAGGCTCTACTACCTTGGTTCTATAATCATTTAGAAATTCGTGTTCTTTGTGACTATTTGTTTATTGTAGGCAGATGTAGTGGTGGGCAGATGTGTAAAATTACACCCACGTTACGCCATGTTATGAATTTTAGGTCCCACGCTATAGGGGCGAGCCTATTACCGTTACCTCATTGCCAGACTCCGTGCTACTACTGAGAGTTCGGAAAAGCTCAGTAACACTTTTGTCCGACGCGAAATCGATCACGAGACCTCGGATCAGCAGGTGCATACGCTATCTACCGGATCATGGAGGCAGTCGAATATTTATGTTGATAATTTTATAATTTGGGTATGCCTATGTGTATAATATGTATGTTCCTTGTTGTGAATATGCTATAGTTAAATTAATTTAAACTCATATTATGCAAACTGAGTAAAATATTCTTACATCCATACATATTTCTAGACGCACTCACAGCTTACCATTGTTGTAATAGGTAGCAAGGCTACTCTTCCACAAGGATCCACGGGGACTCCCGACCATCACAAACGAGGTCGTTTAAACTTGTGGTCCCACAAGTTTAAGTGCAAAGTTATAGTGTACCAGCGACAAGATTGTAACAAAAAAGAAAATACAGCATAAAATATAATATTCAAAGGAACCTGTTGTAATAGGTATATCCGTACTAATATTATTAATGTAAAAGTGTGCTTGTTTGTTTATCATTCTTTTGCATCATAATTTGAGTTTTTTTTATTGGCTCACGCCTGTATCCCCGAAGGGGTGGGCAGAGGCGTAATATTACACCAACATTTCGCCATGAATATTTAGGTCCCACGTAATAGGGGGCGAGCCTATTGCCGTTACTGGGCACATCACCAGACTCCGTGTTGCTAATGAGCATTCGGAAAAACCCAGTAACACTTTTGCCCGACTCGGGAATCGAACCCGGGACCCGGAGGTCCCGATCTGATCGGAATCAGCAATCGCATACGCTATCCACTGGACCACGGAGGCAGTTTGAGATTTTGTGATATTATTGTGTGTGGAAATAGTCATGAAGATGGAAGGTGATTTAAACCACCTTCCGACTGCGTTAACTAACTCCCACGTGGTGGACGAAGTCCTAAACTTAAATAAGTTTAAGGCAAAATCAACGTTAACATAACCTTTTCATAAGACGGTTTTGGCATTTCTATTGTTTTATTATATAGAACTACATAGAAAACATCTATAAAACGTCCATCAAAGCGTCCACTTTACAAGATATTGTTCAATCACTTTGTGCAAAACCAGCTATTTTCATTTATTTATTTATTTGTTACACTCATAAAGACTATTATTACAGATACTTACTAGCTAATGCAATAGCCTATGTACAGACATATTTAACAATAATTGTATCTCTTAAATAACTCATCATTATCATCATCAGCCTTTAACAGTCCACTGCTGGACTAGGCCTCTCCTTTGAAAGGAGGAATTGGCCTACTATATCACGCTGGCCAAACGGGTTGGTATAGGGTTTGTATCAAGTTTTCCTTCTCTTACAGTGCTGTTCTTTGCATAATATGCTCCCTCTGTCGGCTCTTACGACACCCATGGGATGATATGGGGTGGTGACAATCCGTATTCTTAACCCGTCACCACACGGATTAATCCGTGTTAAATAACTAAACTCAACTAAATTAATTTAAACTAAACAAATCCCACAATAAGCGGCACGTGTAAATTCGAAGAGATCCACCCTGTGAGCCAATGTGTTGAGCGCACGCAGCGCACTCGTGAGCGGTGCACTCCGCACCAGGCACGTACGCGCGCTCACAATCATTCCGTATTATCAGTCCAAATACTTCCGCATTATCAAAACAATCATAACTCAAAAGCATAAACATTCACCTTGAAGGCATATAATGAAAAATAATACTTTACTCATACCGAGCTCACTTCATCATTTAGCAATTCCCCCTTTTCAATTGTAATACTACTTGAAAAAAACACGCCTTAATCCATTATCGTTTTATTTATTCATAAACCTGGAAACTATAGGCATCTTGAGCTACATTAATCGGGCCGTAAAATGGCGAATGCATTCGTCTCTCACGAGAAGAGGCACAGGAGACTCATAAATGAGAGGGGTGTGAAGGAGAAAACAGTATTTATGTCGCATTCGTTAAATAATTTGTAAGCCCATTCATGTGGTGCACAAGTTCGAGTAGTTTGAGTGCTATCTGTTTAGTCTTTGGGCAATCTAGCACCTGTCTTGAAAGAAGCTCATCAGCGTTTTAATGGTTTCTGTAGTATTGGTAAAGAGTCTTCTATAACTACTTTCCTTAGATCCCGAGATTCAGAAATTATCATTAAACTCTTAGCATAAAAAGAAAATATTATTGATAATTGTATGTGATATACAGCAAAATTGCCTTCTGTAATTACGTTGCATAGACGTTATAGCAGCAAATTTTCCGTATAATAATTAATAATAATAATATATTTATTTATTCTCCTCACAACATACAAACAAGTTTACATTGCACCATTACAGTAAACACTTTTATAATTATTGTGTGAGGACTGGTGTCTGAAGTAGACAGGAGCCTGTATCACAAAATTTCTGTATACTACAAACTTTATCATTTCTACGTTTGGAAAGATGATTTTCAGGATCAAAAACAATAAGAGAGTTCTGCTTGATAACTGTATGCAAAATATACATGAATGTAAAAGATACATCTTTTGTATAAGATATAATAAAAAAGGAACCTATATTTTACGATATTATTTACCTCATAAACACAACATAAAAATAAAAACAACATACAAACATAAAAACAACCAAGACTCAGTAAAAGTACCTCACAAATTGCACTCTTCATACATGGTTCAAGTTTCTAGAAATTTAATTTCTTGCACTTTGCCATGAATCTGCTTACTCCAATCTAATTTATCAAACAAAGAGCATCTGTTAACAACCACGTATCCTCTAACGACGTAGTCTTACATTTAATTTTGATTTGGAACATTTGATTAAAACCTAATTTCCGTCCACATTAAGAATGTACTACTGACACACTTGAATAGAAATAAGTACTCTAAAGAGTACATTAACAGCTTCATGATTATTCAAGAACTTGCCTTTTTAGTGGAGTTAGTTTTAATTATAACTGGCTTTTGCGTGCAGCTTCGGCTGCGTGGAGGACAATTATCGAAACTTAAAGTAGTCAATGTGCTATTTTAATGCATAATGTATTACTGCAAAGTTTCATCAAATTTTGTTCAATATTTTTTGGTTCAGGTGTTTGCATTTATAAATAGTAGTAACTGTGCCTCGCAATGTTGTTTGCCGTTCCATCTGTATCAGCGGTTCAATTACTTTCATTGTAAAACTTAATGTTAGCTCCTAACGGTTGAATCATTATGTTTACTGGTCAAAACCTTTAACTTCAACTGCAAAAAACTGCAGTCAAAATATTCAGCTTTAGATAGTGTTTATAAAGCTGTGAATTATTATTTCACATCAAGTAGAGTCACATACTCACTGGATGTGATCTATTTTTGACACAAATACTTTATTTGTACCGGCTTAATTTAAAAGAAATGTTACATTTTTGTTATGACTTTCTAGTTGTTGCTAGTTGTCAGTCTAATTAGGACTTAATTATCAGATTGGATAAGTATCCTTCTGTTTCCTTATGTCATATACCCTAACAAGATTTATTCCATCACCAAACACATGATAACTACGATACCTTTCTCCAGGATGAACAAGAATAACGTTGTAGTAATATTACCAATATTTATCCAACGTACTCCGCTTGGCAAACAGGTACCGGAAAATCATATCGCAAAAATTACTAGCCCTACCGACCATATATGTCCGAGCCTTGAAGTCTACACGTGCTAATAAAGGGCAGTATTTATGTTCATGATAAAAGTTTTGTGTGTAACCAGAAAAATAGCAGACTTCAATGGAGCAATCAGGGGTCTTGATAAGGCGTACGTATAATGAAGTTCTGCCTGTATTTGGTGCCGTAATGATGCTGATATTACATACTGGTGTTATCTTAATGATTTTGAGGAGGATAGTTGAATGGCAAATAGGGATGTAGTTGCAAACTGCAGCTATCGAGTTATTGGTGATTGGCTAATCCAGTAGGCAATGAGCAATAATAACTCCAAGATTATAGATATGTACTTGAAAGTATCTTGTGAACTCTTAATATCAAAACTAAAATTGTTCTCAAAAGTTATATTCGCTATGGATAATTATGTATGGTGAGTAAAACTTCTTTTAAATAAGCTTTGACATAATTATTAGGTATATGCTACACTTAGGTATTAAAATATATACTTTATGCCTTACTTAATCATTAGTAATTATGTACATGCAGTGGTTATTTATAGATTTTGTAATTGTATTTAGTCCGTGAGTTGTGAGCCTGGTGATCTGTAACACAGGTTCTACCTGTAACAGACACCAGTCTCTCACAAATGAAAGAGACTTGTTTTACTCATATCTATTGTAGTAAACTAATATGTGAAAACCTTTGTGAAAAAGATATATAAACGATTTTATTATTATTATCTTTATTTATATGATTCTCCTATTTTTTACATTTTTAAATATAACATTCCAAACAAAAAATGACATTTAAAAATATAAAAATAGATTCCCACCGACGACGGGAATAGGATCCAAGTCACCGGCGGTTAGGGCTCCAGAGATAGGAATTTCCTCACAATGCGAGCCGTTTGCAGAATTACTGCCTTTTGCATCAAACTCCCCAGCTGCCTAGTTTCAACCTCTCTAGATGGCGTTCGAGGGCTTTTGCTATAAGTCCATTAACGGACACAACTTTCGGAACAATGATTGCCGAATCAATATCCCACATATCGACAATCTCGTGAGCCAAGTCCAAATATTTTTCTTGCTTGTCTTTTTCTGCTTTCACGAGATTGTCGTTGTCTAGAGATTGAGTTAAGATCGGGTAAGGTTTACAGAGATCAGTGGAAGCGATTAATTCATCCAGTCTCAGCCCAAGGCAAAGGTCTAACATATACTGTGGTAGCACAGCGATGAATTATAATCCTAATTACACCTAATATTAATAAAATGTCTTACCAAATCTTCACTGATTCTCTAGAGTGGACCTATAAGATTAACTCATAATTTTGGCCAAAATAACAAGAAAATCGAATAAATACCACAGGATCCAGTTCGGCGTCGTTCATCAGCGAAGCCGTCAAGCACCAAACAGGAATTCACACACGTGTTTTACAATGTTCATTAAAATACTATTTTTATCACAGATAAACCGTTGCCGGTTATTGATCAAGGAAGCGGCAATCAAAACGGGTTCCAAATATTCCACGCGAGAAGCAAAACGTGGATTACAAGATGCGGCGTGGTCAAGACAACTTTTTATACCGGGTTTTTTCACTGACCGCGGGAAACGAACAAACTATTCGTGATGCTACCAGGATGTGCTTTTCAAAAGGCGATCAATTTATTTCAATTTTATTACAATACTAGAGGACGCCAGCAGCTACGCCTGCATTTTTTTTTAATTACCCGTTTTGGCCGATCTCGTGGGAATTTCGGGAAATCCCTTCTTAGTGCACCCTTACGGTCTCCAAGGAACAAACATGCCAAATTGCAGCTTCCTGCGCCCAATAGTTTCGGCTGTAGCGTGACTGTCAGTCAGTCAGTAACGCAAGGATTTTATATATTAAGATTACAAAACGGCGCGAGCCCAAAGCCAAAACCTGTTCAAGCAATTTTCAGCAAAACGGAAAATGACAGTTCAGTGTGACCATAGTCAAAATTTACAATAGACTAAACTAAACGTGACTAAATCGATATAATCGACTTGACCTATCACAAATAATATTTCAAACATCCACCCGTCCCGGACCGGACTACCGGTCCGCTAATCGGTTGGTAGACGTGATAATGTTGCAACCGCTCTTCTCAGAATCGAACCGTCCACCAAGACCTCAGCAAATCGGGGAACTCCATCAGTCCCAGTTACCAAACGAAGAATGCGCCCCCTGCGCCTTCTGAGTGGCGAAAGGTTAGCCTCCTTGATCAAAACGAGGTCACCAATCTTGGGTGGATCGGTCTTGTCGGTCCACTTAACGCGTTGCTGGAGTATGTGCAAATATTCCAAATTCCAGCGTTTCCAAAAGCTCTGAGTAATCTGGCGTACCAATTCAAAACGCGAGAGACGACCATGTCTCGTATCAATATAGGGGTACTCAGGCAAGGCGACAAGTGGGCGACCAATCAAAAAATGGCCCGGCATAAGGGCCTCCAAATCATCGCATCTGAGGAGATCGGGCACAATGGCCGAGAGTTCAAAACGGCCTCAATCTTACAAAACACAGTTGCGAGTTCCTCAAATGTAAGGACAGATTCACCGATTGTCCTGCGCAAGTGTGTTTTGGCCGATTTTACAGCGGCCTCAAAAATACCACCCCAGTGTGGACAATTTGGTGGGGAAAACAACTAATTTATCCCACGTCGGGCAAGCCTATTGCCTATATCAGCCTTGTTGAATTTAAGGAAATTAACAACATCGTTCAAATAATTATACGTGCCCTTGAAGTTAGTGCCGCAGTCAGAACGGATCAAGGAAGGCAGCCCTCTGCGGGATATAAATCTGTCAAATGTGGCTACAAACGCCTCGGTTGTAAGCGAAGTGACCATTTCCAAGTGTACGGCCTTTGTGGAAAGACAAACAAAAACACACAAGTAGGCCTTAACAGTCTTGCTGTTTCGAAGTGTCGACGTTTTCACCAAAAAGGGACCAGCGAAGTCCGTGCCAACACCGTCAAACGTCCTGCTCTCAGTTACGCGATCTGCCGGTAAGTCTCCCATCAAGGGCTGCATTGTAGAAGCCTTGAGCTTATAGCAAGGGATGCAGCGAAAGACTACACTCCGAATAATTCTTCGGGCAGACAAAATCCAAAATTCGCGTTGCAAAATGGCCAAGAGCGCATTACAACCAGCATGCGAGTTCTTAAGGTGACGGTCAGTTACCAACAAGCGTACCAAATGACCGTCCTTAGGTAACAAAAGGGGGTGACGTGCCCCGTAAGGGAGGTTGGCGTTCTTGAGACGCCCTCCAACGCGCAAGAGACCCGTATCGTCCAAAAAGGGGTTCAATTTAGATACAGCTCCCGATAATTTCGATCTCCCTGACTTAAGGATAGCAATCTCTTTCTCAAATTGCGCCAATTGCACAGAATGAACCCAAAAGGTGAGGGACTCCTATCGTTCCTGTGGTGAGAGAACGGTGTCAGACGTTTCTGTTGTGGGTGCCTAAAATTAAAAACAAAACGCTTTATCCAAGCAGTAACACCTAACAACTTGTCGAGGGAGCTGTAACGATTCAACAAGAAATCGGGGTCGAAGGCGCATTCCACCTTCTCAAGAGCGAGTGTTCGCAGACCCGGCAAATTAGAAGTATTCAAAACTGGCGTTCGAGGCCAATCAATTTCTGGTCGACTCAACCATTCCGGACCCCACCATAGCGAATGACCTATCAAACTAGGCGTCAAGCATCCGCGCGAGGCACCATCAGCGGGGTTGAGCTCACCTGGCACGTGTCTCCAAACAAGTTTGACTTCGGATTTCTGGATTTGGAAAACGCGATTAGCGACAAATACCTCCAAAGTGTGGACAGACGCCTTCAACCAACAGAGAACAATTTGGCTGTCTGTCCAGGCTTAGGTCCCATTAAAACAAATGCTTTTACCCAAGGTGCTGGACACGTGGTTCAATAAGCGTACAAGTAGGGCTGCTCCCGAGAGCTCCAATTTTGGGATGGACAGAGATGTTCGAAGAGGTTCAACCTTGCTCTTCGCCATTATCAGGGAAACCCTCACCTGACCTAAGGCAATAACTGTGCGCAAGTACACCACGGCCACGTGACCACGTTCCGAGGCATCACAAAACCCGTGAAGGGTGGCCTTGTACGTCCCGGGAGGAAGGATGTGACGAGGCAAGGAGATCTCATTGACGGCAGGAAGTGAGGATACAAAAGAGGTCAATTCCTCAACAAGAGTACCACGTAGAGTTTCGTCCCAGGTCAATCCTGCTGTCCAAAGCTTCTGCAAGAAGCATTTTGCCCAAAATATAACTGGACAGATCCAACCGTTCGGATCAAAGGTTCTAGCGACAGTAGACAACACGAGACGTTTAGTCCAAGAACAAGGCAATTTCAGGTCTACGTTATACGTAAAGATGTCTTGAACTGGTCTGTACTGGACGCCGAGGACAGCCATCATGGCAGGGTTGTCAACAATCTCAAACAAATGTAGATCCTGCTGATGATCCTCTGGCAAGCCTTCCAAAAGCGCTGGTGAGTTGGAAATCCATTTGCGCAACTCATAACCAGCGGTGGCCAATATACCTATCAATTTGTCCCTCAGGAGGATCGCCTCGTCCGCTGTGGAGGCGCCCGAGCACATGTCATCGACGTAAATATCGTCTTTCAAGATGGCGGAGGCTCGTGGGAAACGTAAGCTTTCGCGGTCTGCGAGCTCCCAAAGAGAACGTATTGCCAAGTAGAGGCTTGACCTTAACCCTGGTCGTCTACGAGCTCAATACCAATACGTACGTATTGGTATTGAGCTCGTAGACGACCATGGGATCACGAGGAGACTCTCTCCAAAGGATCAGCTGGAAGCGACGGTCATCAGGGTGGATAATCGTCTGCCTGAACATCATTTTTATATCGGCTACAAAGACAACCTGATGTCGTCGGAAGCTGGTGATGACGTCACAAAGGTCCTTGACCAACTTAGGACCAGAATGCAAGCACTGGTTCAAGGAAACGCCTGTCGAAGTCTGCGCTGAACTATCAAACACCGTGCGCAGCTTGCCAGTTGATGGCTTCAATACCGCATGATGCGGGAGAAAGTAATGCTCCACCGAACGCCAATCCAAATTTGACACGGACATGTGTCCCAATTGTTCATATTCTCTCATGAACTCAATGTACTTCTGCCTGAGCTCCGGATCACGACCCATGCGACGCTCCATAGCCAACAATCTCTTTTCGACTAAAGGTCGTGACTCAACAAGCGGAGGCCGAACAGACAGAAAAGGTAGCCTCGTAATGATCCGACCAGAACGGAGTCGACCAGTGTTGTTCTGGAAGAACAGCTCGCACTCCTTATGTTCTGGATTCAAACGGGCAGCTTGAGAGGGCTCCTCTACCTCCCAAAACCTCTGAACCGCATCAGAGAGAGCGGAGCCTACAGCCAACAAATTATCAAGTTCGGGTGGAGGGGGGTCCCTAGGTACAGGTCCCATCAAAGCAAATCCAAATATGGTCGGGATGGCAGTCAAACCATTTGGCACCAAGACCCGTTTCCCACCAATCAAAATTCCACCGAGGACATCAGAGCCAATCAACAAGTCGATTTGTCCCGGAGTGTCAAATTTGGGGTCTGCACGTTCCAATCCCGATGTCAAATTCACCACAGCAGCAGGTAACTGTTTCTGTGGATGCATGCCCAAGATATTCTTCAGCACAATAGCCGAGGTTTTAATCCTCGTGTGTGAAGATTTAACAGGGCCAAACAAAACCTTAACTTGCCCTTCAACATTAGAGGCTACGTCACCTATGCCCCGTATACAGTTCGGAAAAGAGCCCATATTTAATTTAACCTGCCCTACCAAATAAGTGGAAACAATGCAACCATGTGAACATGTGTCCAATATAGCACGGACAACAATAGAGGTCCCCGTGGGTCCCCAGACCCTAACAGCAACCGTTGGTAGGATGACGGTCTCAATGGGAAGGTTGGAGTTATAGGGCAGGGGTCAATGACCTATTGTTGCCTGGGTGGCGACCGTTGGCCAGGACCTGGCAAGTCAAAATGAGGGTGCGACTTGAAGTCCTCAAAAGCGCCATGACTCGATCCGTGCGCCATCTGTGGGGGGTCATAATGACGCACCCGCCCAAAACAAGGTGGGTGCGAGTCAAGGCGGGGACGCTCCGCCAAAGGAGGGGAATAACTGGGGCAGCAGTCATGGTGCTGGTGACGTTGAGCGGTCGCACATTCAGGTGCACGAGAGAGAGGAGGCGTGCGCACGCTACGGTTCTCCAAGCGGGGTGAGCGGCGATCAATTGAGCGAGGCGACTCTCGGCTGCGTGCCGGTGAGCCTCGGCTGCCACCTTCAAAACACCCGCCCGTGCGCGGCGTCGGCTGGTTGGACAAGCGGCCTACCTCTCTGGCATTCATGCAGAGAATGTCCAAATGCTGTCCTCCACAGTGAGGACAGGGGCGAGAGTTTGGGCAGTCTCGCTGGTAGTGGGACCCCAAACAAGAGAAGCAAAGGCGGCGGGCATTCGCGATGCGCCTACGACAGGCGACATGCAAAAATGCCCTGCAACTGGCCGTTCTGTGCCCCGTGACCTTGCAGTAAGAGCACTCCACTGGGCTCTGCGTGACTGCAAAGCGAGGAGGGCGCCGGTCAACATTGGCTCGGGTGTGAACGCGAGCCTGCTCCTTGACCTTGGGTGGCTGCGTCTTAGCCGGCGTGTCACCACCGGAGTTGTCCAAGACCCGGCACTCATCCTCGAGGAACCTCTCCAGGTCAGCAAAAGGGTCAGATGGGTCGCGCTATCCCCACCAAAGCGCTGCTCAAAACGCGACCTCAGGTCGGCAGGCAGCTTTTTAAGTACAATGTGCACCAATAGATAGGACCATTGGTCCACGGGTAGGTCAAGGCACTTAAGTGCGTTGATGGCCACCAAAAGCAGGTGCAACCCAGAGACCCGGGTGAGCGTGGGCAAACTCAAAATCTGTTCAATATGCGTGTCAGCGAGGCCACGCTTGTTATGGTTCCTACGGGTAATTAGGTCTCGAGCCGTCTGGTACGCCTCGTCAGACACGGGCAGATGCTGGATGAGGCCCTTGGCCTCCCCATCCAGAACCGACATCAAATAGGGCAATTTTTGTGCCGGCCGAAGGTCAGCCCTGTCATTGACCAGGCTGTCAAACAAATTAACGAAGCCCAGGTAGCTGTCTAGGCAGCCATCAAAATGGGGGAGGTCTAAGGTAGGAAGCCTACTCACCAGCCCCGGTGCTGACCTAGGAAGCTCCTGCTTCAGGCCGGGTTGCCCTTCCCTATCGGCTACTAGTTGTCTCGCACTATTGGAGACAGCATCATACAGGTCTAAGACCTGGGCATAATCTTCGCTGACCTTATTTCGCTGGTCAGCTGTGAATTCATTAACTGACACTTCGAGACAGCAAGCGCTGAAAGTGCGGAATTGCTGTTCCACACTTGCCAGGCGATCATCGATCCGCTCGTACCTTTGTAGTAAGAACTGCTGGCGATCAGGCCGGTTCACCAAGGCACTGGCCGAGGCAAACCAGCGCAAATCTGATGCAATAGCACCAGCAGCCGCCGCAAGTCCTTGATAGCTGACATAATCAAATTTCAAAAGAGCCCGGACAAGCGTTAAATAAAATTAACAATCAAAACTTAATTTTTCTTAATTCTTTGAAACCAACAAAGTATTAGCCTGTTTACTGCTAGTACAAGCAAGTGACAGGTATTTACTGCCCAACAAAATTAATAGTTTCAATATATTGACATAAAACATAGTCAAAGTTATCAAAAGTTGAAACTTCAAATAAGTTAATTAATTACTTGCAACAGACAGACTCACTGTGTTATTTGTGATATACAATAGTAAGTAAACACAGAATATGTGTTACCTAACAATATTATCTATATATTATAACAAAACAAAAGTTTATTAAGTTCAATTTATCAATGTGACCCGCCCAAGATGCAAGGTCAGGTTGAATGTTATAATGTTTCAAACCCAATATATGCAATAAACTAAATTTACTTAATTTATTGATACATACAGCTGTTATGTATCCAAACAAACTGACTTATTGATACTAAAAAATGCAATTACTTCTAGATTTCTACAATACAAGTCAAACAATTACTGATTGAGGTTATGTATGACAATGTGTTTCAAGTTATGTAGGTCAAATTATACACATAAATATTATGTATTTTAGGCAAAAACTAACCTGACAAACACTACAATACTGTCTACAAGGTGATAAGATACAAGCTTATACCAATCTGAGTTCAGATACAATCAACGGCTAAGTTTCAACTACGCTCTGCTACCAAAAATTATGTCTGAGCTAAGATCGGGTAAGGTTTACAGAGATCAGTGGAAGCGATTAATTCATCCAGTCTCAGCCCAAGGCAAAGGTCTAACATATACTGTGGTAGCACAGCGATTAATTATAATCCTAATTACACCTAATATTAATAAAATGTCTTACCAAATCTTCACTGATGCTCTTGAGGACCTATAATATTAACTCATAATTTTGGCCAAAATAACAAGAAAATCGAATAAATACCACAGGATCCAGTTCGGCGTCGTTCATCAGCGAAGTCGTCAAGCACCAAACAGGAATTCACACACGTGTTTTACAATGTTCATTAAAATACTATTTTTATCACAGATAAACCGTTGCCGGTTATTGATCAAGGAAGCGGCAATCAAAACGGGTTCCAAATATTCCGCGCGAGAAGCAAAACGTGGATTACAAGATGCGGCGTGGTCAAGACAACTTTTTATACCGGGTTTTTTCACTGACGGCGGGAAACGAACAAACTATTCGTGATGCTACCAGGATGTGCTTTTCAAAAGGCGATCAATTTATTTCAATTTTATTACAATATTACAAAACGGCGCGAGCACAAAGCCAAAACCTGTTCAAGCAATTTTCAGCAAAACGGAAGTTGACAGTTCAGTGTGACCATAGTCAAAATTTACAATAGACTAAACTAAACGTTACTAAATCGATATAATCGACTTGACCTATCACAATTAATAATATTTCTATTTCAATCAGTCGTCATGCGGAATAGTGATGTCGACAATCATTGCGCGGCGCTCTGATCGATCTATTATCACAATATCATGCCTGTTGCAAACAACAGTCCTATCTGTGACAATAGATCGATCCCAGTACCATGACCATTCTCGAGAACTGGCTTAGGCAATATGGCATTTCGACGTCCACAAGCCTGTATCGCAGAGCCCGTTGCTGATGTATGATCCTGGCTACTTGGTTGTGTCTGTGCAAGTATTCGCTATTAGCAAGACGAGAACATCCGGGGACTATATGTCTGAGGGACTCACCAGGTCGATTACAAGCCCGACAAAGGTCTACTGTGCCGTCCCTCATGATATATCTCCGGTAATTTCTCATCTTGATAACCTCATCTGCAATTGCACAGACGAAACCATTGGTTTCCCCGAAGAGATTACCGAAACGTAGCCAGGCCACAGAAGCTGGTAGATCCACATCAGGTCCGTGAAGGGCCCGATAGAATCTACCATGCAGCTCCTTGCTCTGCCATACAAGCCCGCGGTCATCAACGCCTAAAGCTACAGGCCTGCGCCAGTTCTCTTTCGCCAATGAGAGCGGGGTGAGACCAACATCAACTGCAACCACATCCCGATGCACATCCACGCTGCCCTTAAGAAAATATTCTCTAAGGTTGTATACCTCGCGGTTGTGTAGGTCCTTAGCGTTTAGAAACCCTCGGCCCCCACACTTCCGCGGGATGTACAACCTCATTACAGACGAACGTGGGTGAAGCATTCGAAATGTGGTCAACAGTGAACGGACTCGCCTATCAATCTTATCCAGTTCGGTCTGAGTCCACTTGAGTATGGCGAAAGAGTACATCAAGAGTGGCATGACCCAACCGTTACAGGCGCGCACCTTGTTGCCCCCTGAAAGAAGTCTCTTCAGAACCTTTTTCAGGCGACCAAAGAAGCGCTCCCGCAACGTTTGTTTCATGTCTGTCTCGTTGATGCCCAAGGCTTGCGACATACCCAAGTATTTGTAGGTATCAGTTGCGAGGATCGATCTAAGCTGAGTGAAATCTGATAGATGTTCTCCATCAGATTCCACTATCCTGCCTTGTTTTACATGCATAACTGCACATTTGTCTACACCAAATTCCATCCTGATAGAACTACTGAAGTTTTCAGTGACCCTCAGTAGCGCTGTCAGTTGGGACTCACTGCATGCAAATAATTTCAGATCATCCATGTATAACAAGTGGGATATACTTTGACCGTTCCTGCGCAACTTGTAACCAAGCCCAGAATCTCCCAGCAATATGCTAAGGGGATTCAAGGCTAGGCAAAACCACAAGGGACTCAGACTGTCACCTTGAAAGATACCCCGCTCTATCTTAATAGGGTCGCCGTTTCCGAGACCCTGGATAGTGAAGAACCGTTCTCCACTGCCCCATACACGACCTCATGAAGGTGCATAGATTTGTATCTACTTTATACAAATCCAACACCCTCAGAAGCCATGAATGAGGCACAGAGTCGTAGGCCTTCTTGTAGTCTATCCAGCATGTGGACAGATTCTTTCGGCTACGGCGAGCCTGTTGGCTAATGACCATGTCTATGAGGAGAAGCTCCTTAGTACCGCGGGCCCCACTTTTACATCCATTCTGACATACCGACATAATCTTATTGTCAGATATGTGTACATTAATTTTCTTTGGCAGAATGGACGTAAATAATTTGTATATAGTTGGTAGGCACGTGATTGGCCTATAATTGGTGAGATCCGCGGTGCTACCCGACTTGTGGAGCAAGTGGGTAATGCCTTTAGTCATAAAACTTGGTAACAATCCAGACTCTAAGGATGACTAATACTGTGAAGCCAAGCAAGCATGTGAACTACGAAGCCATTTTAGCCAAAAGTTATGTAGTCCGTCCGGCCCCGGTGACTTCCAGTTTGATGCCGGACGTATGGCATTGGCTACGTCTGCAGCTTCAATATTTACAGCTTCCATTCTCTCTATAGGTTCACATGCTCGCTCTACTTGACACATCCAATCACCCTCAGTATGGGTAACAGGCGATGACCAGATTTTACGCCAGAAGGCTATAACCTCGGCATCCTCCGGCCGATCGCCATCACCCATACACTGGTCTGATTGTTCCCAAGTTCTATAAACAGACTTTTGATCACTTTGGAACATACGATTATGGGAATACCTTTCCACACGCTTCTTGTATCTGCGAAGACGACTTGCCCACGCATAAACTTTCTGCTTTAGAAAGTCGATGCGCTCCGTGACACGTGTAATATATGCTTGAGGTCTAATATTAGTCCCCAAAAACGCACGTCTCACGAAGCGCATCATCCGTTTGCGTTGATTACCCGATCTGAAGCATATCAACTTGCTGATGAGCACTCTAGTCTCATTGATACGTCGTTCAATTCTGCACTGCCATGCTGGTATTTTCGGTTTTGGTCGCGTAACAGAATCATTCTTAAACTTGACCCCTGCTACGCGACATACCGCAGTAGCACCGCAGTACAGAATTGAATGCGTATCTGTTAGGTCCCGGCTGTCACTAAAATAATTAGCTAACATTGAGTCCAGGGTGCACATCAGCGCTAGGTTTTTTTTTTGCGTGGGCAGTCGTGGCAGACGTGGCCGATGGTCTGGCCGTGTGGAACGATAATCCCGTAATGCATCCTCTAAAGCGCTTCTCAAATTATCAGTTTACTGGGTACTCACATTCATAGCTACATTATCCATTTCTTCCTCAACATGTTGTATTGATTCTGTATCCACCATTGGTACAGTGTCAGAAGAGGTAGGGACAACATAGCTACATTGTGCGTCCAAACGTAGCCGCTCAAGTGCCTCGTCATCCAACAAGTGACATCGCTGGATAGCGCGCACTTGATCTGATAGTCGTTGCACGGAAACATTAACAGCTGGTTCAAGGGCCTGAAACAAAGGCAGCATTCTGTTACGGTACGCTGTGAGGTTAATTCCTCCCTCTGTAGCCGCAAAATATGCGCGCATGACGCATACGCTGCACATTACCACCGGTAGCGGGGATCCTATTCGTGGCCGGTGGGCCACGCGATTCCAAGCATGCTGGTGGCCGGCCTCTCCCCCACCGACGTACAAGTGTGTTATTATTATTATCATTATCTCAGCCAAAAGCACTCCCACTTAAGCCTTAAGAGTTATAGATACAAATCCTACGACACATCTGCTGGTCTTGCCAACAGGAGCTCCTTTACTTTTGCCTTAAATTTGTACTTGGTGTTGCACATCCTGATCTCTAGAGGGAGGGCATTCCAGAGGAGAATAGACTGAACGAGAAAAGAAGAGTGAATAAGAGATGTGTTATGAGAAGGGATAGTAAGAAGAAGATTATTAGACGATCGCAAGTTTCGGTCGTGGTTGGAATACAGATACTGATATTGACACTCACCAGAATATGTGCAATCAGTTCTTTTTCCATTAAAGCACATCCTCAACACTAGGAAGGAGTACTCTGTTGTAGAGGACTTTTACATAATTCATGCAGAAACAAATTTGGGATCACAAAAAGTTCTTTTCCGGATGAGGATCGAACCCAAAACTCTCGCCGCAGTATAAAGCGGCGAGGTGGCGCAAACCACTCCGTCATTCGTGCTGTCAGTCTTTGATGGCCTGCTCCTAATCACATTATTACAACAACAACGCCTTAGCGTCCTCACTTTTTGTCTAAATAGGCCCATAACATTGGCTGGGTGCACGGCGTACTATCAAAGTGAGTAGCCATAATTATGCCAGTCGAATTATATTTAACTTTTATTTGCCTAATTCGCCGTGTAAAATAAAACAAATTTGTTTCCTGTTTTAATCACCATTGTTCACCCGTGATCATGGTGCTTGCATCAGTACCGACATATTGGAAACAAAAGTTAGCAGTTGGGCTTATAATTATCCCGAAAGACAATTTAAAAGTAATGTAAATTGCCACTAAAGTATCAAAAACGGAAACATTGATGGAAAAATACATCCCATTCACTCAAATTCATTTTTGAAATCATATTTTACCCATTTAAATTTTCTTACACACTGAGATGATTGATATAGCCCTTATATCAGAAACTAGGTTCACTGCTAAGTCATACATTACATTCAAGAATTACACAGTATATACAACTAATCACCCATCTGGTAACAGTCAGGGTGGAACAGCAGTAATTATTAAAAATCATATCAAACACTACATTTAAGAGGAATACCGCACAGAAAAGATACAAGCAACATCCATAATGTTAACTGATAACAATATCGAAACAACGGTGTCAGCTGTCTACTGTCCTCCTCGGCACACAATAACTACCGCAGATTTCACTACTTACTTCACTAAAATGGGCACAAGATTTATTTGTGGAGGTGACTGGAACTCAAAGCATGTTTTCTGGGGCTCCAGGCTAATTAACCCGAGAGGGCGTCAGCTTTCAAGAGCCATAGAGGTCATGAAATTGGAAAGTAGAAGTAACAAAGAGCCTACCTACTGGCCGCCAGATGTAAACAAGACCCCAGATTTACTTGACTTCTACATCACAAAAAATATAGACAGTAATTACATAAAAATGGAATCTAGTGCCGATCTAACTTCCGACCACAGCCCAGTTTTCCTAAATATCAGTTCAAATATTACTCTTGCAGAATCTGCCCCTAGGTTATACAATCCAAGAAATATAAACTGGGATACGTATTGTCGAGTTATAAATACAGAAATAAAACTGCATGCTACAATCAGTACTGTAGAAGATCTGGAAAGCGCTGTGGAGGATTTTAACATTACTATCCACAAAGCTGCTAATGCCGCCTCAACTAAACCTAAAGGACGCCCTCCAAAACACAATGTGTATCCCAAGGAAATAAAGCAGCTAATAAAGGAGCGACGCAGACTCAGAAGAACTTGGCATACTACCAGATATCCAGGAGACAAGGCTTTATTTAACAAATGTTCGGACAAACTTAAAGCACTTATAAATACCCACAACAATAAAAACCTCCTATCGTATCTTGCCAGTCTTTCTCCAACAGTTGATACAAATTATTTTTTGTGGAAAGCGACAAAAAAGCTGAAAAGACCTAACACCCAGATACCACCTATCAAAAAGAATACGGGAGGATGGGCCAGATCAGACCAGGAGAAAGCCACAACTTTCGCAGATCATCTGAGACCATTTCCTGGAACAAGTCTGGAACACGCTACAGAGATGCAAGACTACCTCCAAACGGCAACACAAATGAGTTTAAGAATATATATCTATACGGGAATTAACGCGAACATGCATTAGGTATTTACATACCTTATTTTTGCTTGACGTTTCGAGACGGTTGCACGTCCCGTGGTCGCAAGCTGACTGGTGTAGCGATGTCACGTCTCCGAGTGCGAGGTAGAAGATTCTATTTCTACCCCCGCGTTGTTGATTTTCGAGGTGCCGGCGCAAAACACACTAACTGTATCTGTATTTTGAACATTCGCCGACTGCGCATTAAAGTAGGGTGTTGTTAACCGGATCACTGGATTCTACACCGATGACAATTTGAAGCCCTCTTCCCGATTGAAATTTTTATGTTTTCTGATTTCGATCGCTTCACGCACAACTCTTGGGTAAAAGTGGCGTTCCGTGGAGAGGACTTGTGGACGATGAAATTCAATCCAGTGATTGGTGCCCGATTGAAGTAAATGTTCCGCAATCGCCGATTTGTTCGTTTGACGGTTCTTTACAGCTGTGATGTGCTTCTTTATACGTTCAACGATGGTCCGCTTCGTTTGCCCTATGTAAGAGCTTCCGCAGCTGCAGTTGATTTAATAGACACCTGGAGCTTGTAGCGGTAGAACATCCTTTGGTGTGCCCACCATGTTGTATACTTTGGCCCCTGGTGTACATACGGTCGGAATGGAGTAGTTTTTTAACTTTGCTCCTATTTTATCCGTAACACCTCTAATGTAGGGCATGTAGGTAGGTTGTCTATTTACTGCCGGATGTTTTTCTCGCTTGATAGGCCGCGTCATTCGACGTTGTACCTGGTAGCCGTTCTTCCTGAGTGCCTCCTGAACATGGTCTAGCTCTAGCTTCAAATGCTCAGGGTTACAAACTCTGTTTTTTTAGTGACGTTAGAACGGATTGCAGGTGTCGAGGATGGTGGTGCGACGTGTCGTGCAGGTATCTATCTGTGTGTGTAGGTTTCCGGTATACGCAGTGTGTTAAGGACCCATCTGGTCTCACAGTCACTTTGACATCCAAGAATGACAACGATCTGTCAGTTTCCATTTCGTAGGTGAATCTCATCTTCGGATGAATGGAGTTAAGGTGTTGCACATATTGATCTACTTCCTGCTTACCTCCTTTTACGATACTAAAGATATCGTCCACGTATCTTTTCCAAAGCCTGATTGTCTTAGGTCCGATGCTAAGCGCCTTTTCCTCAAAGTGTTCCATCCTGATATTAGCCAGTACTGGGGCTACTGGACTCCCCATTGCGACACCATCGATCTGGAGGTAATATTGGCCTTGGAAGAGGAAGTAGTTGCCATCTAAGCAGTGTTTTAGTAGATCAAAATAGTTGTGAGGCATATTGTTGTCACTCAGTCTGTCCCTCACTACATCCAGACATTCCCTTATTGGAACGTTGGTAAAGAGCGATTCAACGTCAAAGCTTACCATTACATCTTCCGGTTCCAATCGGATACTTTGTACGATCTGGACGAAATGACGTGAGTTCTTCACGAAAGACGGTGTGATACCGACTAATGGCTGCAATACCGATGCAACGTGCTTCGCAAGGTCGTAAGTAGGCGACGAAATCTAACTTACGATAGGCCGCAGTGGCACGTTGGGCTTATGTACCTTAGGCAGACCATATAGCCTAGGTGGTTGGTATGGCTTGGGACCATATAACTTGCTGTACTCATCTTCCGTGAACAGGTCCTGGTGGTCTTGTATCAGTGCTCGTATTCTGCGCGTTACTCTGGCCGTAGGGTTATATGAGACCGGTTTATACACCTTGTTATCACATAACAACTCTCGTACCTTGTCCGTATAATCAGCCGTATTCATCACTACAGTGGCGTTTCCCTTGTCGGCCTTAAGCACTAAAATATCCTGGTTGTCCCGAATCCTTTTCAGTGCTTGACGCTCTTCCATAGTGACATTACTGGCAGGTATCTTCGACTTCCGTAATATCACCGCGACGTCCTGTCGTAGGGTAACGGCATCACTGGGCGGTACTTTATTACGGATAATCGTCTCCTCAACACTGCTGATTATATTTTCGTACGGTATTCGCTTAGGTGTTAATGCGAAGTTTAAACCTTTGGCCAAGATGTTAATCGTAGATTCATCTAAACTCGCGTTGGATAGATTAATTACGGTGTTACTGGTTTGTACCGATTCCGTAGGTAACGTTTTATCCGCATACCATCGGTTTAATAACTT